>CAAKHB010004958.1:52201-101462 GCA_901007665.1 Aeoliscus strigatus
AGCCTCCCCCCCCCCCCCCCCCCTCCATAAAACATCAAGGACATCATTTTATAACATATCCTTCCTCATCCTTTTGAGTTCTGTTAGCTTTACATCTGTGACCAAAGCACATCTGGACTGTGAGGTGCAGTCTGCTAAATCTTGAAAACAACAGATGGAAAAATACTGGAGATAATGATTCTGGCATTTTCCTGCTTTCTCAAGTCTGTATGTGAGAGAATTTAATTGCCCAAATCAGTTTAATCAAGAATCAAACTGGTTTGTGTTAGTAAAGTTCAGCACCCTTATTAGAATATTTTATTGGGTATAGTTCAGAAGACACATTCATATCTGCTGCTTCAGGTGGTATTGTACATATGCATGTGGTAGATCCAGTTTTATCCAAACTCTATTGATAATTCAGGAACAATAAGCAACCCTCAGACGGTATGGTTGGATACTGGTTATAGATCGATCGATCTATAGATCTATCTGTCTAGATATAGATCTATCTGTCTATAATATAATCTAAAAACAAACATTGGTGACTTGGATTCGGGCAACTGTTGGTAGCCAAGTGACTAATCATTCTGTGTGCCCTTTTCGGTAGATCAAAACCCAGATGCACACTGCTTGGATCCCTGGGATGGATGGTTGTTTGTGGAATGTTCTGCCTAATTTGAAGTCGTCAGTAGTCCTGGGTAGTGCTTTTTGACAGTTATATATTGGCCACAAAATCACCATCCAAAAGCAGTGGAGGGACTTAAATGACGTCCCTGGCAGACGCCTCTGAATTAAGAAGCTCCTCAGTGCTAGGACTCAGGGCTGGATGTGCATGAGATTCATCTGGAGAGGAATCTCGGGATATTGTGGCACACTCTTGTTAGAAAGTCCCTGTTGACCTGCAGCCCAGGTGAGTTGTTGTCACAAGGCTTCAGTTACTTTACATTTATCCCCCTTTGTCCCCCACGCCATCATACTGAACAAGTCCTCGCTCCATGGGCAGCGGAGGAATGAGAGGATGGAGGATGGGACGGAGCATCAGACCCCATCAGACCCCAATGCAAACTGAACAGTATATGTATATAAACGTATATATATATTATGTATTAAACACCAGCTCCTACTGTGCAACTACTATTGTTACTGCTACTGCGAGGACATCAGTTATATTAACTATTTATCCATCTACGTCTATGGACATGTCCAATATACACATTTGATCATTTGCGCACTCTGGTCAATTATTCATATTTCATATGTCCGTCCGTATATATCGTATTATATACTTTGAAGTCTTCATAACCTACCGTTTTGTTTGTTTTGCTTTTGCTCTGTTTGCTGCTGGAATTTTTAATTTCCTGAGAGAACCTTCCCAACTGATTAAGTGCCAATGTAATTTATTCTAATCTTTTAATGCCCTCTTTGCCATTTGGGTTTGTAGTAAAGAATTATATAAAATCATTTGTGGATTGTTAATGAAAGACAAAATTCACATGGCTGTTTGGAAGTTTATTTAAGGTTTGTATATTTGTATGTATGTTTTAAATGGTCCCACATGGAAGATGGGATTTAAAATAAAAGTATTATGTGTTCTGAAAGTTACTGAAGCAGTGATAGGTCTTGTTCTCCGGTGGTGCTGTGTTGTGTGCAGCCATGTTTCCAACATCTCTTGTGTAATAACAGTCTCTGGAAATTTCACCCGTCTGCCGTCTAGCCCTGGGCCCCCATGGAAAACTCTAGAGTCCTCAACAGATTGTCGCAGGCTCACTCAGACAGAGGGAATCTGACTGAAGCATTCTTTGAGTTGTTGTGATTCTCAGTATAAACCATTTTGAGTTTGTAATTTAAGACATATGCGGCTTCTTTAGACATACCTCATTATTTCCTGTTGCAGGGAAATGTCTGCATTTTGCTCGTTGGAACAACAAGCACATGCAACACATAGTGAACAAACACAACCGAGCAGTGGGCTGTCGGGGAGCAGTTGGGGGTTGGTGCCTTGCTGAGCTGCAGATGTTCAGGGAGGAAAGTGCTGCTCCTTCTCGTCCCGACCTCCAATCCTGGGCAACTGCTCTTCCTGGTCCTTCCTTAGTGTCCCACTTCTCAACCCACTGCCTCACACCGAGGATGTTAAATGAGTGGAGCATTTAGGGGTTCTTACTGAAAGGTGACAGAAGTTATAATATATCACTTTTCACTTCGTATCTTCTTTTTATTTCACACTGTGAGAGAGTCCTGTTGGCAGAGGTTACAGTGGGTCCCTGGTGTATGGTACCTTCATATACATGCCAATAAAGAGGAATTCCACATTATTTTAGTCACAATTATTTTAGTCTCCTCAATTCATATCAAGTTGTTCTTCCAAGCCCGCCATGGCCCCCTCTCCTCTCCCCCATCATTATTAACGCTTGTCATATTTTCAGTCCATTTTTATATTCTGGTGGGGGTGTACTTTTCCATAGCGTACCTTTATAACTGCACAGTCATATTTTGACACTCCATTTATTTGTTTGGTCACCCAGTAAGCACGGTCTTGGCGAGACGGGAATCTTGATCTCCAGAGCCTTCCCCAGATGGTCTGTTTTTACCCAGAGTGGTTGGATCAGATTACATCCCCACACATCTTATTCTTTTGAAGTTGTCTGTCTCCATTAAGAAGTATTTCTGGTATCTCTGTATCTCTGTAATGTTCTAAGTGTTTGACAAGCATTTAGTCGCAAAACTCATAAATGTTGTTGCCATGTGAAAATGTTTCAGAGTGGAGGAGAGGATGGACCTTCTGCTGTTCTTCCGAACTTTAAGGACATTCTCAAACAAATGTGATGACCGACGCCGAGCCTTTCTGTATTTCCAGGTAGGTGAAGACACACTTGCACTGGAATGAACCTCAGACTGACAATGTCGTACCATCCACACTCTGTGATAAAAGATAAATGACAAACCAAAACTGGGGTATACTTAAATGAAGTTGAACATTTTTACTGACAAACAATGTGTTTAGATGAAAATAACATCACGACCATCAACACACACCAAAACCACTTACCTGCATGTACCCCCGACAACATCTGTTCTACCGTTATATCAGGGGGACACTGTTCTTCAAACTCCACCTCTTCCCCAAACACACATACACACCACCTACACCAATCATCTCCATCTACCGTTCCTTTGTCAAACACTCATCACCACTTCCGCCTTTAAATTACTATTAAACATGAAGAACCATTGACCATCACCTATTCATATTCAATGCTTATTTAAACATGTAAAAAATAATACACCATTTTGTTTATTCAGGGGAAATGTGCTAGCTGTTCTTTTCATAGTAACGATACATGTATCTTCTGAGTCATTGTTATCGTGACTCTTTTCCCACCCACAAACGTCAGGTGGTTTCTCCACCTAGAAACGTGGAGGTCTGTACAGCCCTCTATGATGTTTCTCCAGATCGTTTGTGAACAACCAGCAAACTAGTCACGGTGGATGATGTTGCAGGCCACCTTTCGTTCACGGCTGTCACATATGCTCAGTGTGATCCTGCTCTGTGAAGAGAGCTGTTCTCTGATGTCATACCTGCCAGTCTGGGTGTTCTCTGATGAATGCCAGTCAGGCTGCACGGCGCTGGGTTATGAGCACAGGCTAGTCTAGAGGATGTTCTCTACCCCACAGGGTTTTGTTTGTTTGTTTTGCCAGAAACAGACACCATATGCTGCTGCAGGTAATTTTTCTAGGGCACTGGCATTATTCCCTCTCTGTCTCCTCACACAAAGAACCAGACCTGTTGCTCGGTTGTCGCCCCTAGTTGGACAGGACTGGTATATTGTTTCTCGAATGAAACTGGAATAATAAGCAGAATTGATCATTGCTATTTTTTTCCAGTAAAATCTCTGCCCTGTTTATAGGGAGGCTACTGTTTGGAAAGTGTTTGGATTCAGTCTGATGGTGGATTATAAAGCTGAAAGTTAATACAGGAGCTGTGCATTAGTAGGGGCATGTTCAATCTCATGGGGCATTTTTATAAGCCGTACCTCTAAAAGCTCAAGTAGAAATCAAGCTGCACAAGCAATATGGAACTTATTCTACTGTTTATTTGGAGAATGTAACACACTGCCAAGTTGGCAGGGCTGAACAACGATTAACCCACATTTTCCATAGTGGCCTGTGTTCTGAACTGTTGCTTTACTTGCATTTTTAAGTTCTAATGGAAAATGGAATTCCAATTGTTACTATTCCGCTGTGGTCAATTGTCAATTGAAAAGTGTTGTTTGTTCTGATTTCCATGATTTAATGATGCACAGACATGGATGTTTACGTAGCAAATTAAACAAATATAAAACTCAAGCCAGGAATTTTAACATTTTTGTTGCTACTGGATCCCAACATGAGCGATCCAGTCTCTGATTCACAGCATTGCAAATAATAGTTGGCAACATACGGTTGCAATCCACAGACAATTACAATCACCGATTGGCATTTCTCCATCCAGTACATAACCAGTACTTAGCAGTGTTGGATAGAGCTGGAAGTATTTCTGTCTGTATTTATTATTACATGTAACATAATTGACGATTCCTTCAGTTTAGAGGTATGAGGTATGTGTGATGTGTTGTACATACTGCGTGAGACATTTTAAAATGTCTTACCTGTGGACGCTATGTGTTGTAGAAATGATTCCCGTAAGACTTGTCGATCATGTGACTAAATCCATGGCTAAATTAAAAATTGTAACTCTGTAGGTATCTGCAAGTGCAAAGCAATGGCCAATGATAATGATGGTATTCTGAAACAAGGTTATTATGAATACTAGGAGCAATGTCCTTACATGTGAATATGTCCAACAATAATTCCAGAGACTTTTTAATTAAAAAAAAGTTTAACTTTAATAAAGTATCTCAAAATCAAAACCCATATCACATACACATCTTCCTGTACACCACTGTACTCACATGAAAACAAGAAATGATTTCCAAAGACATTTTTATTACTGGAAGTGAAGAGTTGGAGAGGTTGTCAAGATATGTTTACAGAAAAAACAGGAGTAACTTTCACATTACTATAGTTCATAGATACATTGTTCCCCACTGAAGTTCAAATAAATTCCATAAATTAAAAGAATTATTTGAATCGAGGCCATTTAATACATTAGGAAACCTCAAGGTGGACAAGTACACAGGGCCATTGCCCTAATGGACACATCCACAATGGAATAATTACAAGTGAAATAATTTCACACAATGGCAGAGAAATGCACAGTGTCATGTTCACTTCAAGCAACTTTTGGAGACATCCTCAGTGAATGTATATACAGACCATTTTTGCTGGAATTGCTGGAAAAAGCAACATAATTATGAGCTGTCAAGCTGGTCTGACAAGAAATCACAAAAAAAGCAAACTACAGTTAACACAGTAAAAAATGCAAAGAAATGGATTGTTGAAGAAAATAACTTCTGTATGACGGACAATGCATTAGAGTCTTAAGGAAAAAAATCATATGGCTGTCACATCGAAAAACCTTGGGTCGACCCACAGTAAGCACGATGACCTGGCTTTGCAAGGCTTAAACACATACAACACATATTCCACATTGAGTCATTGGTGGAGAAAAGATGTTGTAGGAATTTTTTGGTATTGAATTGATTGATGAAATATGACATTTTCAAGCTTTACATGCTACTTGTCTTGCCACAGAATGTCAATGTCGTGAGGGGTGCGGTACAGTTGCTTGGATTTACTTATATAGAAATTATATATTATTGAAATAGAAATCATTTTACACTTTATATTCAAAGCAAACAATGCAAATGTGAAAACACGTACCTGTTGTACTTTAAACAAATAGGCACAGTTAGTTGTAAACAGCCATTTGGCCTGCAGGTGTTGTGTTGGAGCGTCAGGTCGAACTGCAACAAACTGGTGAGTAACTGTAGGTGTTAAAGTTTCTCCACTCATTCAGTGGTTATATTGGTATGACATAAAAAGAAGAGTCAGACAGCTACTATGGTGGCCTTAACTGAGTGGGCTAAACTTTGTAAATACAGACAATTTGACACATGTCTTTGTCTCAGAGTAGCCATTGTTGCAGGTGATTTGGGACATGAAATTAAATCTGATTTTCTTCTCTTTTTGATTTCAACCCAGTAGAAGTGGGATATTTGGAGCATATTGAGGAAGTCTCTCCCTTGTTTATTTTGAGTATGTGACCCTGGTGTCTTTAAACAGCAGACCTCTACAGAGGTTTGCATACCTGATAGTCCCTACCAGTCAGTTGAACTGACAAGCAGACAAGTGGATGAACACCTTCAGTTCTACACCCTCATATTCATTCAGACCTGACAATAATGGGACCTGTGCCCCAAAATCCATAATGTTGCGGTATCCACTCAGCACATTGGGAAAACTGCTCCATCAGCTTTGAAAAGCTTACAGGAAAATATTTGCCCCCTCAGCGGTAGCGTCCAACAGGCAGTACCTTCATACAGGTGAAGCTGTCGGGGTATTTAGATAGCATCACAGGGTTTCCATCCAAACGGACCTCACTCAGACTTGGTCGTAAGAAGTAGGTGTCATTAGACTTGCAGAAGGTGTCTATGTTGACCTCAGTGATGTTGTTATTCTGTTGGAAATTAGAGCATTGTAGATGAGTCCAAATTCACATAACTAACAAAACATTTTTTTCTGTAATCAGACTTCTACTAAATATGTGGTTAATACTATATATAGTAGTCAATAGTCTAGTTATTAATTGCACGATGTAGTAAAAGATACAAACCTGTAGATGCAAAATCCGAACACTCTCTGGGATGTGTGGAACCGCCTCTAGTTGGTTGTCAGCCAGGAACAGGTTACCCAGCTTTGTCATTTTCTGTTTGAAAAACAAATTTAAACCGAATGATTAAGCAGTTGTAACTTGTTCCAGCAAGATTTTGATTTCAGTAATTCAGTTGTCAGTAATTTTGCAAATGAATTAATGAAGTTTGGTACAATTTTCTTTTCTTTTTAAGAAAATTGCTCCATGAGTATTGTGTAACCTGCACCTGATCATTTAAAGGCTTCATACAATGTTGTTGCATAGTGTATGTTGTATGTTGTATAATATTTACATCAAGTACACAGCCTCTGTGTTAGGATTGTGATGGTTGGTTGGATCTTGGGTCCATGGATATGAGTACAATGAAAAAAAAGCTGACCTACCTTGAAAGCATTAGCTTTGACACCCTTGGTTTTGAGGAGGTTGTTGTTGGCATTGAAGGATGTGAGTTTTGCAGGAAGCATTGGCAGTTTGACCAGTCTGTTCTCAGCCAGAGACAACTCCTCTAACAGAGTTAGCTTCGAGAAAGCACCATCTTCAATCTCTGAGATGAGGTTCCCTGTCAGGTCAATCCTCTTCAGAGTCACTGTGGACAGGTGGGGTGGTACAGCAATCAATTTTCTATTACAGCCATATTAATTATCCTCCTTTTTTGTCATACTGCCACAATAATGTTGTAATTTCTCTTTGTGTTCATCCTTTTCCTGGTAATGTGAACATATAGCTGTTTGCATATCATGCTATCATGCTTTCTTCACATGAGCTAAATGCAGCCAGCATTCATTCATTTTGTTTAATGACCAACAGATTAAGACTGTGGATACATACAATAGCTGGTTGTTTATGCTAACTGAAGTACTTTCACCTCCTGAGGTGAAAAGCATTTGTAGATTAGTTTGTTCAATTCACAGTATTGTGCATTCTGCCATCACATCATGTATGTATATTAAATCAAAGATTGAATATGAGCTTTGCCCCGATTTGTTTTCAAATGAGTCATCATAATGAGGGCCAGGTGATGTCAGCCGCACCTAATTCATTTGGAATATACCTGGGAACAATCAAAGTCTTCGATATTTTGGGCCACTCCTTCATGTACATTTTGAAATATTCCTGTGGATATCTGATATCCTGTTTCCTGATGGTGCTGGAGGAAAAGTGATTTGGATCATTCTCTGGGTATCATCATGGGTATGTGTGCCAAATTACACTACAATCAGTTCATACATAGTTGATTTAACTGATTGTCAATGGAAAAAACAACTCCACAAACGACTTCACTTTGGTGGTGGGGTGGAAATTAAGGGATTACCATAGTCTGATATTTCCTTCTGGAACACTTCACTCTCCCAGCAGCACATTTAGTTTGCTAAGATATTTCATTCTTCTCAAGACTGACACACCTCAAGTGTAGCTAAGGGGCAACATCTGTGCAGCAAATGTTACTCATTTGGAGTTTTAGTTACTTCTACGGTCAGGTTTAGTATGACTAATGAATAAAATAGTTAACACCTACCTGTGTTACTGTTATTATGATACATATAGATTATATACATATAGATAACTTTAAGGATCAATCGTCAAAAGTCTTACCGATGTCAGCAAAATCTTTGTTGCTGATCTTTTTGATCTTGTTGAAGCGAGCATAGAGATAGGCCGTCTCTTTTGGCAGAGTGGGTACACTAGTCATGTCTGGACTGACCTCCTCGCAGTACACAGAGCCAGTTAGACACACGCATAGCAGACACGTTGGCAAGTCTGTAACACAGAAGTAGCATACAAACATCAGTGCTGTTTTTTTTTTTTTTTTTTTTAAGGACAGAGGGCTTTCTTTCCATGCAACCACTACATGATCACAACCACTGTGATTTGGATTAGGGGTGCACCTCTTCATTTTTTTCTTTCATTTTTTTTGTCAAGCTGATATACTTTAGCGATATACTTTTGCCCACAGTTCCTCCTCTCTTGTGGTGTGCTCCACATTGTTTTCTGTGGGCTTGTTTAATTCCAATGGTATGCTTTTATGCAGGTCTTTCACATGTTCAGTATCGTCGCTAGGACATAATACTCCCACTCTTCCTGTTAAAGAGGTTCAGTTAGTATTGTACTTTTATAGTTGGGTAAATGAGGTAGCAGATATTACTATCACTTATCCTGTCTGGTGTAGGACAAGCCAAATTCAAGAAATGCTTGGACCATGATTCATAACACCGGGGGCATACAAATGATTTTTCTGATTACCCTTCCCACCCTTATAATTCAAACATAGATCAAATTGAACACTTGAGTGATGAATCAAATCTCAGCTGCTGTTCAACAGGTCAGGTTAATTTGTGGGGTTCTGTTAGTTCATTTGTCTTACTGTTTGCAACTTTATGCAAAGACTACTGATTTAATTCTCATGAAGAGAGATTCAAAGAAACAACCCATGTAATTTTGGAAATGTTCTGAATCTGTGTGTAGAATGGACATTTTGGACATTTCATGTACATTTCTGAGCTGTGTGATGTAAACCTTGCTTCCTCATGGATTAAGACACACTTGGAATTGACACTAGCCCACTAATAGCGTGTCCACCTCCTGACCTACGGGAGTGAGATTGAGGCCAGCACAGTGTGGGAACTGCTCATGTTAAACATGATGTACAATGGTCAAGGAAGGCAAATATAATGTAATAATGGATTCAAATAGGCTATAAACATTAATAACAATAATAATGGTGAATCAATCTTTTTTGCTCAATTATCAGGCAATAACGAGTAATTCTTTTGGACAGGTGCTTATGTGTCTCAAACCAAATACAACTAACATGCTCTGAGATATTGGTCATTGAGTGTCCATCCCAGACCCTCGAATCATGAACATTTGCAGATGAGGTGAACAGGTCTTTATCTCACCCAAGACATCTCCCTCCACTGGGATTGGGCTATCATCAGGTTCATCAGCAGGAGGCAGTGACCTCTGCAGAGGGAAACACAGCTTGTCATATGCTAATGAGGAATGTAAAGAAAAAAACAAGAATTTTCTGCCTTATTGTTTGATAATAAATGGACGTGAACACATCCACGACTGACATGATTCTAAAACTATGTAGAAACTCAGAAGCTTTTAGAAACACTTTTTTTACTGTACTTACACTACTGAATTGTATTTTCTTTCTCCTGGACACATAAAATCATGCCCCATTCTTTGGTAAGCCACATTGGTGTCATGCAGGAGCCTATTGAACATAAGTTGTTTTCAAGTTGTTTTTGCATTCTTGACCCCTGACCCCAGAACCCTCTAGGCCTTTGGTGGTTTTGATCAATTTTGACCTTCAGTCTGAAGGGGTTTAAGACTACATGAAGGAATGATAAAACTTATTGATCTGAACAGTTGTGTTTAATGTTATACCCAAATTGTACATTTGTTTTTGAACATTCAACGAAGTAATATGGACTCAAACAGAAACCAGTAACTTTCTTGATATATATTACATTTTACATCACCAGTGGTCTAGTGGTTGGCTTGGTTCAGTTCCCTCAATTCCCTGGATATATGAGTATGCCTGAGCAAAAACATTGACCCAACCTCACTGCTGGAGCTGTGACCTGACTGCTTCTCTAATCAACATGAAGAAATTTAAGGCCTTACACTTGACAGTCTGCCACTAGCAGTGTAGTATGAAGACAGCTGGGCTCAAATGTCATTTGCGCATTAACTTAAACCTTGCCCTTAAACCTTCTTTACACATCCCCAGAGAAACCAGGACATGATCTGGTCTTGCATCATTCACTTGTGTCTTTAAGAGGTGAGTGTGGATAGCTGAGGTCAGTTTGGTTGATGTCAGTCTGATATAGTTTTTGCCTGGTGTCAGCAGTGTTTTTTTGACACAGCAACACAAGTGTGTGTATCAGATGAGTGTGATGATGTCAGGACCAAGGGGATTTTGTCATGACCTACCAAGTCAGAGAGTAGGAATGGCCTAAACCATCCAAATTTAAACATAGAATATCTAATCTTTGATATTTGCGTCTCTTAATTTTGTAGGATGAATAGAATATGGTTCCTCTTTTGTCTATGCATTCCTTACATGCATTACTTGAGATTACTATTTGAGAAATACCGCCCAAAGCCCTCCTGCAAGTGAACAGCACAAAAGATGGGCTAAAACCTAATTTTCTGGACTGCATGCACAAAAATGTCCTAAAGGTTGCCTGAATAACAAAAGTATAGAATGCATTTTTGGCAAAGCATGCTGTAAATGCTGTCCTCCTTACCCTCGCCCTCCTTGATTTCAAATAGTCACTGAAGTATCCTTTCAGCTCTCTGCTCGGTGAAGATCCTGGTGTCAGCCGCGAGTCATGGTCGGATGTCTTAGCCAAACATGCCACCATCCACGGCACCAGCATACAGATGAATAGGAGAGGCTTCATGCTGTCTGAAGCAGTGTTATGCCGACACACTAGCTCGCCTTTCAGCCCGAGTTTCGGTCAGCATATGCTTTCTGCTACAAACCACTGTCAGGATGTGTCAAATGGTATTTAAAGGCTGAACCAGTAGCTTCCAGCTCACTCTGAAGTAAGGTTCGTGGAGCAGAGCACTTAACCCTTTGCTTACCACCCACCATCCATCTGAAGTGAGAAAGACAGGAACATGCAGATGGCATTGACAGTTACACACAATAAACAATGTATGGAAGTAAAAATAGTGAATAAGACTGTCACCTAGAAAAGAGTTCATCCCTCTGTGAGATGTCAGATACATTTGTAGAGGAAAAATAAGCAAAGTAAAAACTGTAGTCAGAGCAAAAAAAAAAAAGAAAAAAAATTAAACTTGACAGACAGTGTGAGTCTGTCTTGTGAGGAGGAATCTCCAGTCTGGTCTGTGCCCAGCCACTTAATAATGACCAGTAATAACTAACCCATTGTTCATTTGGCTAAATGAGTGTTTTTATTCTCCTAACTCTATTCTGTGGGACAAGAAAAACATATCTGATCAAATATACAGACACTTATCACTGTTTGGAATTAATTTAATTAACTGAGAGCAATAGTCTAATCTAATATGATTTCGTTATGAATGTAATTTTTTTCCCCGTCTTACCTCCTAACATGTGTCCTTACATATACAGTATATTAAATATTTTTCACTACTCATCAGACTAGTTGTTATTGTTATTATATTAAGGCAAGAGAAATTCAGGAGCAGCGATGCTAAATGGACAGTGTCATACAGTCCTTATTGTGAAACCCAGTATAGTTTAGGTTTGTGATCTTCAGCTGAATGAGAGAGTGAAGCTCTGATAAAAGCGGTAAACTCTGAGCCACACTTAAGTGGGGTTCCCACAATATTTATTTATTGTCAGGTTTGCCCTCCAATAAACAGGAGACAAATGAAAGGAGACACGTCTCCAGGACCAACAACTTTTGTTTGGTTGACCTGACTGATTTTCCACTTGTTGAAACGGTGGAACATTGCCCTAGAACGAACAAATAAAATCGGGTTTGTATAGCCAAAAAACAATTAGAAGATCATTTATTTAAAGATACATTTGGCATTCTCCTTTGGGCCCGCTGTTCAGAATAATGATGAAAAGATATTGTAATACTCTAGAAGTTACGTCTCAGTTGTTCATCACAGAAGATAGTGGTTCTGTACAAACACATAAATATACAGTATATGTCTCGCTGCTAGTTGGTTAATTTTAGCCTGGAATGTCAAATCAGAGAGATATGTTGGGCTTACCACAGTAATTTGTGGGGGAAAGAATCAGCAGTGACAGTACTTGTCTATAAACAAGCAAAGTAAAAGAGTAAAGAACGAATTTTACCAGCAGAACAGTTAAATAGAAAGCATGTGACTATTTCAGCCTTCAACCATACAAGAAAGAGAAGGGGGCCCAGATATAAACATTCAAGGAACATGAGCTTGGACTGTTACAGGTGTGTTAGCAATTATGAACACCTTTAAACTTTTATGACTCTGGGAAGAGGGCCAGCAACTGGAGAATGTTTTTGCTGTCACTAATTTTCTGTACCAGAGTCGGGGTTGTCAGGGTGGTTTCGATGGTATTCTACTGTACAATACAACAAGTCATTCGGGTAAGCCACCCACAACAACACACAGTATTCCTGTCATGTTGACTCACTCAGTGTGACTTTCAAAATGACAGATCCTCGTTAAAACTTGAAACTTGATGCAATCCAAAGTGTCTGGCAAAGTCAAATTTGAGCACTCAGACTCACAAGGGTAAAACTACAAACAAAAATATTACATTTTGAATGGTTCAATCATCTACCTACACACTGATCATCTCAGGAATGATGTGATAATACTTGCAGTATAGATTTGTGGGGAAATAAATGATATCCATTCAAGACGCTTCTGATGCCCTGTCCTCTACTTTGCGATCCACTGGTATAAGGTGTCTCCATGGCAAATGTGTTTAATGCGAATCCAACTCTCGTAAAAGCCCCGATTACGCATCTTTGCTCCCTGTGCCCCGTGATTGCAAGTGATGTCATCACCGCTTTATACACTCTTTGAACAGTATAGGCACCTCATTACGCAGGGTAACAGCAGGAAAAACAGATGCTTGTTACCTGATTCATTTGCATTATAGTTTTACAAGGATGCTGGGGCTGTGTGGTATGGCTGTGTGCTTCTCTTTGATCTTGCAAATGCATTCTGCTCGGCCACAACTCTCACTATCAGGGATTTAGTGTAAGGTGTTAAGATTTTAATACTTTTAACAAGTACTTAATGATCTTCTGTAATCACTGTCATCTAACCTACTTCAGTTTAAGGTCCACAGTTTACTCCGGAGTCTTGAGTCAAGATTGAGTCACTTGAGTATTTTAAATAAGTAAAATCAGGATACCTTTAGTCTTGTCTAGATAACATTTTTAAGCCTCTAGACAAAGGTATAACTATTAAAATATTTCTTCTGCAAAACTGATCAAATCCTTTTTCACCGTGTTGTTGTTATTTTTGAGGTTCTAGCATAATTCTTATAGTGGTAAAATCATTCTGGTTCATTTCTTCTGACAGCTGTGGCAAATATCACCATTAGCTGGGTTTTAGGATGACATATGCGATCGATACGTAATGGCAGACTGACTCCAGCCTAGACGAAACATCATGCATCAGTGATTTCACTCCACAGACTGACGCCCACTGGACCGCAGAGGAGTTTTCGACGCAACAGACCACCTGGCTTGACTTTAAAAAACCTGACAACTGACATAATGTATTAACCCCCGCCTGTGTGTTTTAGTCATGACATAGCCAGCGCTTAGCAGCTGCAGACCTGCCAGGGAAGATTTTATGATCACTCAGTGACTAGTTATGTAACAAGTGTTAAGTCTTTTTTCAAACCCCTAGGTTAAATTCCCATATTAGGATTTGTCAACCACTTCAAAGCATATGATCACTTGAGTCTATAACTTCACTGTAATGTCAGTGTAATTTTAGCCTCTTTCATTTTATGTTTTTATTCCATTTGCTGTATCGTGGTTAGAGCTAATGCCTCACATCACTTCTCCACGATCAAAAACAGTCAGGACCGTTTTTGATTGTGCGTTGCCTGACAGAGAAACTGGTCTTGGATACCCCGGAAGCAACTGCCACACTATGCTCGATTGATCCAGAATATAGGAAATGCAGAGTGGCAAGTAGTTTTGTAATGGCAGGTTTGACTGGCTCCATATCAGGTCTTAATTTGCATAAGAGCCCCAAAATTGCATCACTGAATAGGCTCAGATTTGACTGAATCACAATCACATGTGCTAAATTGACACATTTGTCTCCTCCCTGTATTTTGCACTCTTGGATGAAAATGCCCCATATTCCATTATTCATTAAGGCTAATGTACAAAATGGACAGTAATATCTTGCACAGCTGAAAGACACTAACCTCAGTGCGCCATGTTAGAAGATCAGCTTGCACATTTTTTGCAGATGATGTCATGTTTACTCACATACACACACAAAGTAGTTAATCAGGCCCCAAGGGTACTAAATGCTCATACATATTGCATACTGATACAATGATACTGAAGACACAAAGAAGAGGGTCATACTTTGAGAATATGTGGGCATGAACCTGTTTGTAAAATTTAAATGTCATGAAAAGGAGCTTGTTTTGACGGAGTAACTGACAGCTCTTCTAATAAGCCATGGAAACAGAGACTCTTTATCAGTGTTTGTGCTGTAACAGTATTGAGCCTTCCTTGAGCCAGTTCCAACATACCTCAGCAAAAGTTAGCATTAATCTGTCAGAAAAGTCTTAGTTGGATGTTGAACTAATAACAATGAAATACAACTGCACTGGTCCAACTGAAATGAAAATAATCATTTTTCAATTTTTCTGTTCAGAATTCATAACCATAAACTGTCTTACATTTTATTGGGATTTAGTAATAATAGTGAGAGCCCAACTTAAATCAGGAGACCTTCCTTCCCTCACAGTGTATCCATCCTTGAGTGCCCTGCCATACCGGATAACTAATCTCCTTTGTGTATGCATTTCATCAGTTGCCACATACTATAAGTTCTGATCATAGTCAAGTATTCTAATATTTGACTGTTTCACTGTGCTAAATGAGTCTGTAATACTTTTTATTTATCGATTACTGTAAGCCTATTATTTATTCCTGTAATCCTTCAAAGCCCCTGTGCATGAGAAGTATTCTGTCTTCCTGCTTCCTATGATTACTTTTCCGTATGCTGAGCTTTGGTTCAAACTGACATTCCATCTTGGAATTCAGCCCCTGAGTATCCGAGGATGACCTGATAGCTAAAACAGAACAGCAGCAGCCTCAAGGAGAACACAAATTTAAACTGCTCTGTTTTTCTCTGCTCTGCCACAAATTCAGAGTGCATAGGAGATCGAGAGTTATTCTCTGCCCAAATAAATGTCCCTGTGGGTATTGTTTACACTGTCATCTCTCAGAAAAATAATTGGATTTATATTTCCTCCTCACTTTTTGTGTCAAATCTGGTCTACTACGTCTGATTAAAGGCTAATTACCGCCTAAAAACCATGAAATTAGCCATCCAGTAACCATTTAAACACAGAATAATTAGTAACTATAAATGCAGTTTTATGGTTCCACTCAAACTGAACTTGCAAGAAAGTATTGGTGGTTTTGCATTACTGGCAGCTTGTTAGCTTAATGTGTATTACATCTCTGAAGCTGTATTTGTTTTTTTTAAGTTGTGAAGCTGCTGATACTGCAATTTGCCCACTGTCTATATATGGTCACTCTTGTCAGAACCAGATGTAAAACAGATGTTAATCACGCAAAGGAAAGAAGGTTTGGATTTACAGTTTCTCTTGCTCATTCTATCATCATAAAACCTTTCCTTTGTATGCCAACTGATAAGTTGATGCATCTTGGTGCAGGAATTGATTTCAGGCCCGGACTGTAGCGTGCTCTCAATTACATCCCAATAATCTCACTAAGACTCTGATCCAATGCCAGAATGTTGTCCTTGTTTGAATTTCGTCCACATGCAAAGTTGAATGAATCTTCTTTGTTTTGTTTTTATTGCATACTTAATCCAAGACTTTCATTGCTTTCAGGAATCTTATACCTTCTCCCTCTACCTATGTCACATTGTTGATAAATGTGTCGTGGCCAAAGACAGGCTTTATAGTGTCAGTGGTTGGTTCTTGGTTTATTTGCCTCAGACTTCATCATTGAATTCAGCTGTGGTGAATTATATAGGAACTTTGGTTCTTGTCATGTTATGGACATCTCAGGGTCTGCTGTCGATGTGTAGACTGTTTATTGTAAAGAATCTTTCCTGGCTCTCTAAGTCTGGAAGCTCTTATCTCAGCGTGAGGTATACTATAGGCTCTCTTAAGCAAAACGGAGCGCTCTTGAGTGGATTACAGTAGGTTCCGTTTGGGGAGGGGGTAGATGGGGACGGCTGTATGTTTTATTTTGTCTTGCTGTCTTTTATCAGCGACTTTATGCAAAATGTGCTCATTGGATTCTCATGAAAATGTCTGTTGGCCCAAAGAATAGAAGGCTTTGTGCGTGGATAGGATTTTCTTTTTTTGTTGATCGTATGAGCTGTGAGTCTCACTTGCTGGCACTCTGACCACCTCCTGAGCTGCCAGTGAGATGCAGGGACTGATCATGTTGAACACATTTAACAATGAGCATGTCAGATTGTCATTTGTCTGTGTTCACGGAGTGCTCTAGTTATACTTAAACCAGGGACAAATGCTTGGTTGGTATACTTAAGTGTCCTTGCATTCAGGGCCTAACACTGAACTGCATTCTAACGTGGAAGAGACCTTCTTTTTCATCATGGTGTGTCAATCACACCAATGAATGAATTTCATGAATTTGAAATGAATGGGGTGAATTTATCCTGGAGGATAAATATTAAGTTATCTATCTGGCTATCTAGTTACAGTATTTATCTGTCATTTGTCATTTATCTTTATCTATCTGTCATGCAGACATATACCTTGACTGGTTACTGCCATTTTTTTTAACTCTGAAAAAGAATATGAACATTGTGGCCTCTGCTGAGTTGGAGAACAATTGTGATCAAGAATAATTGATTGAATGATTCATTCATTGATGAATGATTTTCATCATTTGTAGCTTGCAAGGGACAGAAAAAGAGTTCTACATACATGCCGATGCAAACTAACAACTAACTAACAACAAACAACTAAGATACATATTTTTGATTCCTACTTGGCTCTTGCTATTCAATGATTATTATTGTCTTAATGGTTGTCTGTGTCTGTTACAACAAGACAAGAGCCCTGCCAACTGAGACATGATGGTTTGAACTAAACCCGACATATGGAGAGTATTACTGGGTGACTGAGTTCCACCATCTGGCCGATTTGAAATAGTTGTTCTCTGTTCTCTGATTACTACTGGATTTGGGCTACTAGCATTCTTGACATTTTCCCTGTCCCACACAGGGACTGAGGTACAGTTACTGAGGTACAGTGTAGTTCTTGACTGTGTCCTGGTTGATAGTGAATGCTCCAGTCATCAGCGTTTAGAATCAGGGCTTTATTTCATCTATTAAACCTCATCTTTCCGACTCATGGGAAGAAAAACCCCAAATCCATGTTATAGTATTTATTTTCACCATATTTTCACCCTCACCCGTAACCATAGAATGTCTGTGTGGCAACCAGGGCTTCCCTCCTGGTTGTTTGTGGTATAATTCCGATGTAAAGCTTAATGCTAGCTAGTATCAATGCTTTGTGCAAAATAAAAGAACCTGGTTTATGTACTGCATGCTGATGATATCATTATGACAAGGTTTAGGTAATTAACTTGATTGCAGTGAAAATGTCTTAGGTGGTTGACACAGCACCATGGGCTTCAATTCCAGTGACACAAGCGAGGCACCAGTTTTTTTGTTGTACATTAATTCTGTCTTACATTTATGCAAAAACAGAACTGTATGAATAGTACGTTGTTTTCTCTCTGAGCTGTTAAATCATGGTCATCCAGTGGCATAGGAGGCTACTTCATCCTCTCCTTACTACAGTTACAGTTCATCTATATTGCTGTTTGTGGTTTAAGTAAATGTATTTTTCATATGTGTAGGCAGGGGAATTCTGGGAAGTTCCCATGTTAATGTAATTATGTCTGTTTAATAGGACATTACAGTCCACAATGTTTCCCTTTGTACTAATTGTGATGAAGAGAACATGGCTTTCTGCTCGGTCATAAACTCCATCTGGATAAAATCTCTTTTTATTGGACTGGTCTTCAAAGGTCCTAGCTTAAAAATGCTACTGGCTAAAATAACAGCGGCTGTGATTCAAGCTATGGCTGTCTGTGTTGCTCTCGTGCCAGTCCTTGGGCTTTTAATACTATAGCATTAAATTTGGTGCCAAAAACCTTAAATGGTCCCTGATTTTGTTTAAAGGATCCCAGCAATTCACATTGAAATATTGGATCTGCTGAGTATGTACCGGTATCTCAACCAATTCATTAACTGAGACCCAGCAGAGAATAACACAGAAGACTCCTCACAGGTATTGAAGTCTGGCTATAAATCTTTCCTGCAAATAAAGCAGGAGGAGCCTTTGGGTGTCCAAAGCTAACATTAGAATCCTGAGATGTTGGTTGGATGATGATAGAATCTCTTAAAATCTCTAAAACAGGGGAATAATGTGTTTAGAGTTTGGCGCTCTCTACGGGTACTCTGCATTTGACACCTGGGATCGCTTCCAGCATAAAATGCAAGCAAACATTGCCAAAGGAAATAGAAATACACAAAAGTTTGAAATATACATTTTAATAACATGATACAATTATGATTGAAAACAATATCAAAGCCCAGGTTTGACAAACTGTGCTAGCATAAAGTTACATGTAAATACATTCAGTGAAACTGAACTTGATGAGGTGCAAGAAGGCAGTTGTGTGGTGTGTGGTGTCCAGGGAGCATTTATGTATCTTGCTGCTAATAATTGAAAGAAGCAGAACTTTACTTGTTTACTTGTAATTCATACAACGCCATTCCCCATCATACATTGCTTCTCCTATAGTAAGTGGAGTACAAAGATAACAGGTACACTGACAGGGGGAGAGACTAACGATCGAACCAGTATACGTTTTTACAGCACTGTGACCAGATGGACATTTGTGATGAGGGACAGCATCCAGTGCATTTACAATAAAACTAACTGGCCAACTCAATTCTGTGTGTACCCGGAAGGAAATGGTCACTAATATAATTTCATTTTTACAGTAATTGAGAATAATCTCTGCGCCTCGCCTCAGCTTTAGTATCAGCTCATTGTTTAGCTGTTGATCTTCAACTTTACTGGAACGATTCTGTGCCATTGCTGTCAAACGACAATATATCAGTGAATGCAGACTCAGGCCTAATCCATAACATTGTGCTGCAGCATCACAGCTTCAGTGTGGAAAATAATCTATGTACACAGTAACACACATGCAGGATGATTTCCCATTCACCAATGAAACTTTCTCTCTGCTCATTGGAAAAATGTGATTATGAGGAGGTCCACAAATGTCATTCCTATTCCAATATTCAGTGTATAGAAGTAGATGTGGAAACAACCATCAATGTACGAGCACTGACAATGAACCGAGAATAGAAAATGAAATAGAAGCCCACTTGTGTCCAGTCTTAAAACTGCAAAGTGATACAATATATGCATAGTTATATGTAATTTATATTTGCCTACAGACCACACTGTCTGTCACTGTCACTGTCAGCTCTGATGGAAATGTCTTCAATGTTTTTTTTAAAGACAGTAACGTAATGTGCATTCACCCTTTACTGACTGTGAATGACAATGTTTTCAAAACCATCTTGTGTGCTGAGCTGATAAACATCCACAATGCATGTACTCTAACCACAACCCCACCAAGAGGTAAAAGTATCTTCTCTGTTATGTATCTGGATTGTCTCCACTCTGGTTAAAATGTCATTACAATCGAATCAAAAGTTTAGTGTTGTGGTGGGTGGTACTGCACAATTCAATAAATAAATGTTTTGAAATCTTTTATCTGAACGGTTTCTGGTGATTCGGTACACATAAAAGAACTGTTTTGCCCATGACTTTTTTTCCAACAAAAAACACCTTCTTGGTAGAGGTAATTCACTGCGAAACAGACTTGCTACTTGCTTCGCTCTATGTTGAGGTACCCTATAACTAATAAGGAGTAGGTGGCAGGTTTTCAGCAAAAGGGACGTGCACATTGTTTTATTTATTTTTCCATATTTATTTGTGGTATTTCTTTATAATTAAGTTGTTCAGTATAGAAATTTTACTTTGAAGTGCTTGCTGTTTGTCGGCACATGCTTTTAAATGGCTATTTTGCTGCTCCCAGTTCCAGCTAAAGTCTCTATCTGTCTCATTCAGACGCACACACACACACACACACACACACACACACACACACACACACACACACACACACCATCTCTCACACACAGTACTCATAGTCCAGGTTTTTCCACTCAAGAGCCAGACAGCAACTGGCTCGTCATTCTTGCTGCTCATTTTTCATGTCAGTCATCTCCCTGCAGAACGCATCACTGCTGGGATTCTCTTGCGTGAACAAACAGGCCTTTCAGTACTTGCCTCTAAACATTTTAATTTCACTGGCCTTGTTTAGCGTTGGCTCCAGTCTTGATGAGTTGGTGGTGTATGTTTCAGTTGTTGGTGTGTTTTTGGAATGGGAATCTTTGTTGACTGAGTACTGACAGACTAAATGTCTAATTTTATCCAAGCCATTTTTTTTTGGCATATGTAGGTGTTTAATTCCTTTCTGAAAATGTTTGCAGCAGTCTGGGGAGACTGGACAGGACTACTGACTTTACTGTGCACTGAAAACGTTTTAAAAAACAGACTTTTAAAAAAAGGCTATTTGGGATTCTGATTGGACAAGCTTCCTTAATACATCAGTAATGATCTGTGATAATTGTCTCCGCTTGGGTTTGGATTTAACCTGACTACAGGATCTGAAATTAACATCCATTCAATGCAAAATGCTGACAGTTTTTCTCACAAGGCTGCCTTACTGGTAAATGGGTTTTTTTTCTGTCTACAATTTCAATCTATTGCTTCAAAGGGTCCATCATGGATGAGAAAATGTGGGTTTCCATCATTTTGACAGACTCCAACGCCGCCAGTAATCCACCTTAAACAGCTGTGCCCCTGCTGCAAAATGTGCGGATTCTGCCAGATGCTGCTATCAGTGTTAAGAATGTTAACTGACGGACACCAGTGTCTTTTACACATGCAAACAGGGGAGTGTTATGTCCGTATCAGATGTCAAGGGAGGTGACACAACAATGCTATTTGACATATCAACAAATAGCAGGTCAGATGGAAGCAGTTCAGATGGCACACTGAATCAAAACCATGTCGTTTTCCTTTAGCTGTTGTTTTTTTTAAGTCAACTTGAAGTACCGTTGATGTGTCATGTATACCTACGTGTCTGTCTTCACATGACTTGATACCTGTTGTGTATATATATACATTTTTCAGCTGTCGCAAACAAACTTGCTCCTCTGGGACAATAAAGATCTCAAATCTGATCTAGACCCTAGATGTTCACCGATCAATCAAGGTGGTTAACTGCGTCCACTGAGGACAAAAATGATAGATGAAAATGTAAAGAATTAATTGAAGTGACCAGGTGAGATGGCTTAAATTCTGTGATATGCGGTGTGACAGTCTTTAGTAGAGCTACTGGAATTTGAACTACCATAACTCATATGTTATAGTATATCGTATTGTAGTTCCGTACATTTTGCCTCTGTGTGGATTATATACAAAGGATTATGTGATGAGAGAATATTATTTATGCCTGAATGCAGGCAGCCAAGAGGAGAAGATGAGCGTATGGAAAAGAACGCATGAATTTGTTGGTTCAGGATTATGAATGTGTGAACCACAGTGAGACAGAGTTGATTTATCCCCCAGGCGCTTTAACAGCATTTAAAGTAGAGATGTTCCCTCGAAGATGCAATAAATCCAGCAAATACAAAAGTATTTCTAGTAGCTGAAAGACATCTGGCAGAAATAGTATTGTCAGTAAACAGTGTTGTCACAGTAGTGCATGCAAGTTCAAAAACACAATTTACTGTGAATAACTGTGTATGTGACGTATAAACGTGCATCGTATCTTATTCTGTTTGAAGGAGTCCTTCTCCAACCCCGCATCGCGGGCGTTACGAATTATTTTTTCATCTACAGAACAAAAAAAAGAGTTACAATGATAATAATAATAATATCAGCTAACATTTAGACTCAAGAGGACTATAATGTTCACAGCACAGTGCAGACTGTGCGACAGGCTCGTCCACCGCCAACTTTGTCAGTGTCATTGTTGTCAAGCTGTGAGCACGCCCTCTTGTGTCAAGACAGATGTTAGCACCTGGCTCCCGGGGAAACGACAGTACAAACAGGCAGGAATCGCACTCTTAATAAAAAGCAGTGAACCTGGAACAAGCAGCCCATATTTTGGCATTAGACATGTTTATTAGAGTTCAATTCATTCATGTGCTAATTCTTTAATTGCTAAATTGTTTTTTATCAAATGCAAAATCCCACAACAATAAAAACACGACATCAGCATTACATATCAGCCATTATTTATAGTGTCCATCCTGCTCTCCAAAAATCAGCAGTGGCATCAACTATTGAAAATCAATTGACCACAATGTCAGTTGCTCTGCAAAAGTTTTGTACTGTCAGTAATATGCCATTTATTTTCTTCTTATCACTGACATTAAAACGTAAACAGCATTGTTTATACAACCATATTTTGGAATAAAACTACTCAAATCATGACTGACTTATCCCTGATTCTTGAAACTAGTTGCATGAACCTGATGAGCCTGATGTAGTTCATTTGGGTGACTTCATGGACGGGAAGAGGAACATAGACACCATGGGGGCATTAAAACCATTGGAGCTGATCAATGGGTAGACTATGGATGTACCGAGCAGGTCGTTATTGTAAAAAGGAGAATTGTCCATGAAGGCTGCCTCCTATTTTCACAGTCCTGTTGGATCTGCATTGATTCATTACTACAGGTAATAATTAGTCTGCATCTTACCCACTGTGTGAAATCATGAAGATCCCTTTTAGCGCCTTTGACAAGGGTTCACCAGGAGATTGCTCAAACAGTAAAATAAGCTAAGTGCTCTTTTTGTTTGCATCAGTGATTTTGCTACAGGTGATTAAACCCGAAATTTTATTTTAATAGTATACCACTGACTTAAGCTGAGAAAGGGGTAGAATAGTGAAAGACAGATGAGTGGAAATGGGGGGAGAGGTAAAAGCCGTGTGTGTGTGGACAGAGAGCTGTAAGACGTGGCAGAATGAGGCCTGGCCAAGTGGAAGATCTGTTCCATATGTTTCCTGAAGAAAGAGTGAGGCAGCTCCCCTTCACCCCATACACAGCACACCCAAGTCTTCATTTTAAGAAGAAAAAAAACAGTTGAGCAGTTTGCTGTAGAAGTGCACTGTAGCATGATCTAATTTTCTGTGGATTAAAAGCTGTCGGTTTGAGGCAGACGGGGATCTGATGGAGACAGCTGAGCAGGTGTTGGTTTTCTGGCAGGCTGCAGGAAGCTGTTGCTCTTGGAGGCTCCAAGAGGGTTAGAAAGGGTGCACGTGCACACACACACACACACACACCCACACACACACACACACAAATGTCATCCCAGTTAAACATGAAGAAGAACCATGTGTCCATCATTGGTGATCATCAGCTTGCATAAAGTCACAGTATCATTGCCCCTTGCATTTACTATCTGTTAAATTATTAATCTCTTTATTACTGACAGCCTCTTGCTTAGAACATGGATTTTCTGAGACTTTTGAACACAGTACATTCACATAGCAGGAATTATATATATACATATATAAGCATGGTTGCTAATTCTTAATCTCTTATAGTTATTCATGAAAACAAATAAGGAATTATGCATGTTACACACAGACATGCACTTCAATGACAGACTTCAGTAATATAGTTAATGTGCTGATTATGATCTGCTAATCTCTCATGAAGAACCAACACAAAACTCAGTAAACACCTTGAATTTTGGACTTGATTGTACTTTGAAGTTGTTGTGGCAGATGTAGATTGATGATGTGTGATACGACATAACGGTCACATTACTTCTCATCATTAGAACATTGAGTGGCCAATAAACTTTCCCCCAAGCTGAGGATTATACAGATCTCTGGCCTATAAAAGGGCGACCAGGGAATATCAGAGTTGTTTGTCTAAAGGAAGGAATTTGTCTTTGTTAGCTTTGCTTTTTTCAGAACCATTCCAGTTTCTGTCAAACACAAGCACAAACACAATTCAAGCCCAATTTTAAAGTGATTTGGCTTCTCGGGGAGCATTTCAAGGAAGCATGTTCTTTTAAACAACATTAGTAAAGTTCTCTTTACAAACCATGTTTCACATTAGCGCTCTAGTTTTGATCCTAAACTTAATGATGAGATTGAATCAATTAATTGGTAATAACTAATCTGATTAAGGAGTCAGTGGATTGTGATTATTTTGGTCACAGTTTTCCTCGCTGGCTCAGTGACTTACTGTGTCACAGGAACAGAGTGTCAGTGTCTGAACCTGAGCTGCTTACTTCTTTAGATGATGAGATACTGATACAAACCGTATCTTCCTTCCATCATATATATCACCTGTAATGCTACCTGGCCCTGCTGCTCCTAACCCATTAAGCACTAGCATTCTTCAGCAAGTTACTATATCCAATTTCCTATATTTTGTGTGTTTCACTTACTTTATTTACTTTCACAACCAAGTTCAGTTTATTCCCCTGACCCAGGAGAGACACTGGTTCTTGGTTATTAGTTAGCTGTGTACAGTAAGTTGCTCTTTGCCCTGAAACAATCACCCTGTGGTTGTCCTCTTTGGATGAACCTCCAAACCTCTGCAGCCGGAGAGAGTAGCCTATAATCCTTTAGTGTGCAGTGACATCTGCTGGTGGATAAAACAAAACAAGTTGAATTTCTGTCTTTGGAGCAACATGGAATACAGCAGTCGTTTAGGTGAGAGTATTGACCTTTGTCTTGGTCCAAACATACCCCCCAATAATGTCACTGGTAAAGTGGAAACATAGGTCATATCATGTCACATATACTGTTCAAGGGCAATGACATTATCTCTGACTGAAACCGTTGGAACCGTTGTCATGGAAACTAGGTGTCATATTGTTATAATCTATACCATTTGTACCCATTAATTTCATTCCTCTCGTCTTAATGGCAGTGTAGCTGAGTATCTTCATCACCACACAGAAGGTGAAACCTTAGTCTCTGAAAGTGTTTAATGTACATATTTCACAAGTCTCAGCAGCAGATGTCCGGCAGATATTAATTGACTGGTTTTGACTGACATTTATAGTGAAAAAATAATTAATAGTTTCTCTTGCCTGCTGTCTGGAGTTTTTGCTTCTTCATCTGCCCACAGTACAAAAACATGCAGTTTTAATTAACCGCTAACTCTAAATTGTCAGTCGGTGTGACACATTGTGTGAATACATGTGTTACCAGACACTCATCCGAGGACACATTGACTCCACCATCAGCAGCACAGGAAATGGATGAAATACATGGTTGTTTTTGTACATTAGTACCTTCACCTTGGATATTCCCCCTCACGTCAGATTTTATTTGTATAGCAATTCACAACTGTTATCTCATGACACTTAACGAACTGACTATTCAAATAAAAACACAACATTCACATGAGCAGCTCTAAGCACCAGAGGCGAGGAAAAACTCCCTATTACAGCCACAGAAACTCCAAGGCTATGTGTGGATAGTCTTTGGCCTTGACCAGATGAGATGAAAGAGAGATATGTGAAAGGGAAGAGAAAGAGCGAAAGGTAGGAGAGGAGGAAAGCAGCCTAGATAGAAGGGCAGAACATACAGCACTTACTGACAAAGCATGACTATAGACTTAATATACCGTATTAACTAGCTGTAGCGTAATAAAACAGTGGCCGCTAAAATTCCTACAGTGAAATAAATGATTTTAAGAGTTTACTTTATTGATATAACACCTGCAATTCTAGCTCATATATCCACATCACTAACCAAATATTCCTAAAATCTACTTTCATTGTGTCAGAAAGTTGAGACATAACTGGGGAGGTGTTCCAAGTTTATTTGAAGACATACTCAATAAATATAGCACCATTTTAGAGGGGAGAACAAGGAAAGAAACAGGAATGTGTATGTTTAAACAATTCTGTCACTTGAGAGCATTCAGGCTGGTAAACAATGTTACCAGGCCATAATATCCATATAAATCAAATTCAATTATTTGCTCTATTTTATTAAAACCAAGCAATTTTAAAAAAAGAAATTTCAAATCGTTACTGAATCTCTATTTCCAGCCCTGCTCAAGACATCTTTACACAAAAGTATTACAATGTATTTGTATCTAATATTCAATAAACATGATACATGTGTGCAGTGAGATGTTATAAAATTGGACTTCAGAGTGGCTTTAGACTTATTGCACAAAATAACTGTACAGACTTCTGCTGAAAGGAAAAGGTTTTTAGTGTAAATAAAATCATTCTAAAGCCCACGTTATGTCTGCTCTGGCTTGTAGTCACCAATGCTCCAACTATGATACATTCAATTATTATTAAATATGAGGGAAAAAAATGTATAAAACAGAGTACTTTTACAGGTATGTTTATCTTTTGTGTTTAGCTAAATTTAGCTTTCCACCCAACTACCCCTCATTAAAAGTCATATGTTGAGAAGAAAGCAATAAACTCAGACGTTCCAGGCGTCTTACAAATAAAATCACAGAACACAGAAGGAAACCCTTGTCATCTACCCCTGTTTACTGTCTGTAGCTGCTGGGGAAAATTCTTGGTGTTGTAGCTTATGATTCCCCTCAACAAGAACATTTATGTGACATTTGTACCAGCATTTAACAATTTACTATACAAATCATCAATTATCAACAAAAACGCAAACTATTTGGACTACAATTTAATCTTTAATGCATTTGCAGTTATTTCCAATTCCTTCCGCAGTAATAAGGAGAGGTTCTATGCCGCCTATTTCTTTCTAAAGTTTCCAAGCTGAATGCCCCGTCTTCCGGTTACACAGCGAAAGGTGCCTGGCTGGATGTCCCAGTATTTAACAGGGTTAGCAAACAGACTGATTCCTGTGTACAGGTTCTTCTTGACACTGTGCCTGATGGGGCAGAAATCGTTGATTCCCACACTGCTGATTTTGTTGCCATGAAGGAAAATCACCTGAACAGACAAGAGAGCATTTAGAAAATGTTCATTAATTAGTTTATCCTTGTCAGTAAATCATGATTGGAAGTTAAAATCACAACCACAGACCACACACATTGTGCTGGTGATAAGAAAGTGATGCTTTGGAGATTAAATAAGCGGTCCCATGGCCCCCTCTCTACTACACTACTACTACACTATCTCTGTCATAGCTTCAATCCATTTTTTTATAGGCCGGGTGGGAATTTACTTTTCCATAACCTAAGGATATTTCGGGCTGCTGTGACCATCCCAACCTTTATAACTACAAAGTCATTTTTTGACATTCCCATTATTTGTGTTTGGTCACCTAATCAGAATAATCTTGGCCAGACAGGGTCTCTGTCTCTGTCTCCGGACCCGGTGGTCTGTTACGTTCCCAAAAACGGTTGTACACATTCCTTTAGCACATGAAGGAAAGTCCCTGCCTTTGTTTAACATTTCCAGGATATCAGGTAATCGTCTCATCCTCTGGACTCCAGAGGGGGTAGAGTAGAATCTATGTATTAACTTATATTGTGACTATTGCGACTATTCTCCATTCAAAACATAGATCTGTTTGTGTATATTGCACTGATACTGCAGACAGAGAAGTTGTGTGTCTGTGTCTCACCTGGAGGTAGCGCAGAGAGCTGAGACCAGGTGGGACCTTTCTCAGACGGTTGTTGTCCAGATGAATCTCACGGATACGGGGGATGGTAGCAAGACTGCCATTTTCTACATACTTAATCTCGTTAAATCCTAGTCCAAGTCTGCAAAAACGGCAAGAGCAATTTGACATGGATCATTACTTGTGAAGTAAAATAATGGGGAACTATTGTGCTCTGTAACTTTTTTTTTTTTTTTACGTGATTAATATTCAAAATGCCTTTTATTTTCAGCATTCGCCAACATCTGGAAGCCTGCTTAAGCAAAAGCAATCCTTCTAAATGATTTAGACAAAATTTCACATCTGTGTTTGCACTGCAGTCTACACAACACGCCGCTTACAGTTACTTTGCCAAATTTCAGTTCATTGTTTAAAATGAAGATGGTTTTCACCTAAGAAGGTTTTTATATCTGATGAAGTCTTCCACTTCAACTTTTGCAATTTTATTGTAGTCCAGGTTCAGCTCTGTGATGGAGGATGGGAGGTCTGGAACATGTGGAAGCACACCAAACATAATATGTCAAAATATCTCTAATTAATCATTTCTTTACCTCATACTCATAGACATTGATTCATGTAATTCAGAAGTTGTAAATTAGCACATGAGATGTGTGATTTTCTACCTTTGGGTACAGCAGTTAGTTTGGCCTCTGCTATACCAACATACAGTGTTGACAAACCATTGAAAGCTCCCAGCTCAATCCCACTGTTGGCAAGAGGGTTTGCACTCAGCTCTGGTGTAACAAACAACAAATATATTTCATTATTAAAGACCCAATATTTTTTGCTTACACTAGCAAACATACATCCTTTAAATATCACTAAATCAGTTTGCCGATCACTCAATGAAAGATCCTCATTTCATCTCAACATTGTTTTTCGCTTAAAATGAAACAATTTACACACTTCAAGTGCTAGCATTGTTGAAATTAAACTCAGAACACCTTGAAGTCTGTACCTAGCACGTGAAGCTTCCTCAGGCCTTTAAATGCATCCTTCTGAATTCTGTTGATCTTGTTTACATGGAAACGGAGCTCGACAATATTGGGAGGCAGATTTGCAGGGATCTCCGTCAGCAGGTTGTAGGACAGGTACAACAGTCGAAGATGGTCCATGTTCTTGAAAGCCTTAGGGTGAATCTTTGAGATCTTGTTGTTAATCAAAAATAGTCCCTGGTGAAGGGGAAAAGATTTACAAAAAAAGAGTTCAACTTGGTTTGAAAGGTCCAAATAAAACTCATTTCTGTTTTGGTCCAGATGAGCTCTGTTCTCTATGTTTTTTCACGGTTAAGAGAGGCAGCATATACAATGCTCCTGACGATACATCTTGGGGTTTGATATGACTCACAAATTCATCTTGTCTCCTGTATTTTCCGTCCTGGAATAGTAATGATGAATGACATCAAGCTATCAGAAACACTCCAGAATCCAGAATTTTTGCTAATCTCCTCTGTAGCTGTATGCATTTCATTTTTTATGGACAAGGTCTATTGTTTCCCAGACAACTATTGAAAATCTGGATTTAATTAATTCTGTTTTTGGCATTGTCTTTGTGAGCATTCTTACATAAGTGTGTTCATCAAAGTATTGCTGAGCCCACATACTTCACTGCGTGTATGTATGGTGTAACTCTAGACTCATAATCATATAAGGAACAAAATGTTCAGTCAGATCCTGAAAGTATTGACTTGCACCAATGTATGGACCCAGTTTGTGAATAGTGACTTGTTATGCCTCTCCTGATCGTGCACTAAGGCACATGTGCAGATTCATTACCAACATTTCAACAGTTTGGAGACCATATGTTATACATGTTTAACTTTGGGTTTAGGTTTGACTAACTTTCTGCAGTGTTCACAGAAGTGGGCTGTGGTGGTCATAAATACGTGCATGAACTGAGTCTTGTGGTTTCTCTCACATAAAGCTTGTGAAGGCCTTTGAAGTCGTCCTCCTTGATCTCAGTGATATCATTGTTTTGAAGGTCCATCATCACAGTGTCCTCAGGAATCTTCTCAGGCACAGAGATCAGACCTATTGGTAGGATTACACATTCTCAGTAATGAAAGAACAGAGGTGCTGGGCTTTGCACCAGCTGACAAAAGAGTTTTGGTCTTTGGTCAATGGTCATAGACAGTTTCTTGACAGAAAGAGCTACACCATTTAGCCTAACCTACAAATTTAGCTTAAAATGTTCAACAGAGTGTGTCTTGTGTGTCTCCAAATGTGTGCTGACTGAGTGTTCTGACCCTGATCGGAGCACTGCACCACTCTTGGTGAGCAATGACAGTTAGCTGGGCACTTGTCATCTACATCATCATAACTGTCATCATCATCGTTGTCATCGTCATTGTCATCGTCATCTGAATCAGCCATCATAATGTCATAGTTTTTCATGAAGTCCATGACATTGATTGGTTGGTAGGGTTTAGCGTTGCCTAGCGCCAGCAGACAAAGCAGGAGGAAGCCCTTCATGGTTTGGCTGGAGGACGGATCAGTCAGAGAGGGAGCTGTAGGAAAAGGTAGAAAAGACAAAGACCTTGATAACACACCACTAAGGCAAAAAAAAATCCAAGAAAGAGATTTGTTTTTACTCTGCAGTTTCATGCCAAACCAACACCACAGTTCTGCAAAAGCCTGATAGTAGTCGATTCATTCTAATTAAACACCTACATCTTATCATGTGAATCCTATCCTATCCTTTGAGAGGCTGTCATCTTTGACCTGTACTCAGCCGGTCATCCCTAAACAAGTTAATAGTAAAGAAAGGTTTCTCAGCACCTGTATTCCATTAGTTTTGATGATAAATTTGGAACATACCTCTGATAGTTGTAGTATCATCTTCCCATGTGTCAAATACTACCACACAAGAGCATATGTTTGTTTTATAAAAGACAGTTATTTCCAACTTGCTTGCCAGTGATTTACTTACTTACTAATGATTAGGGGTGGAGTTAACACAAAGTTCACCATGGCAACTCTCTGGCTGTGTCATTAATTTGTGGCTTTATTTGACTTAGTGCTGTAGTAGCTTAAATGTTGGGTTGTTATAACAGTGAATGTAATTTCTAAGTTTGTTTTAGCCGTCTTTACATTACCAAACAATTTTGTTTGAGTTGAATTTGAGTGCGCTGTTAAATGGGCATATAGCATTTCAGGAGTGGTTGTTGTCAGTATTGCTACTCTTTTTTTCCACAAATCCTTAAAAAAAAAAAAAAAACCTCCATTGACACAGAGTTCTTTGGGCCAACAAAAATGTTTCTCCAGCCATTACCTATTCACCATCTGTGGTAACCCCCAAAGGGATTTATATATCTTCCAGCAGCACACAATCATGCAGTCAGCATAGAGACGCCGATTGTCAGGTTGTGTTTTTCGGGTAATCTTGATGGATTTTGAGACATTCAGTGGTGTTATTCAGTCTACCCACAAATATGTGGTGGAGACTGAACATCCTGCTGTGACAGCAAATACTGCTCAGCACAGACCCTTTCTCTAGTCTGCACCAGATGTGCACATTTCATAGAAAAGACGTTTTCTGGATTTTTGTTTTGTACGTAGAATGTGGTACTCAATTTAATTACTTGCCAGACATTTGGGGATAATTATTATTTATAATTGTTCTTTCCTATATTTGCTGATTTTAAAGTTTTGGGAATAAAGTGCACTAGCTGTAACCAAAGAACATATAACATATAACAGCAATTTAATATTGCTCTTAAATAGGTGCAGCTAACATCATCTTTGTCAACAACAGTTCCACTAGCAGCATTAGATTCAGATATTTCCATATTGTGAATGACATGTCAAGACACTCTTGATGTGAAAACACATTTGTCTGTACATTTTTGTCTCATGAAATCAAATTGAACTAAGTCACCAATCAAGAGACACACAACTGTCATTGTTAAATAAAAAACACTACCGAAACTTAAGAGTTTTAACTACAAATGAATTTCACTGAATGCTCCTGTAAAGAGATTTTGTGTACCTCTAAATGTTGCATGAAAAATCAAAACTCACCCACAAATGTAAGTATTTCAAATTGCCCTCCATAAAATTCAAGTTCTGAAAGGTTGAAAGTTCAGTTTTCCTGTGGCTTCAATGAAATACCTCCACCAGCTTGAAAGCTCTTGAAACTGACTAATCACTCCAGAGATGCTCCTGCATTGCCAGTAAAACATGCCAAAGTGACTACTTACAAACGTATAAAAGATGAGTAAGTGTTTTGTAAATAAATCCAGGGTGTGCCTTACCTCAGCAGTCAGGTGGGATAGCGTCCTGTTTTAAACCCTACTCAGTTAGCACACACAAGCAGCAAGCTCCAGCTGGAAGCCTGAAAGTTGGATCCCTAGTCAATACACTTTCAGTGAACAGAGAACAGCATCACTCTGTCTCACCAGGAAGAAAAGAAAAAAAACAAGAACACCCCTACTGATGGAAAACCTCTGCTTCAAGGTGAGAAGTTCAGTTTCAGTAAAGAGCTCTAAAATCTCTCCGTCATCACACCATCTGGAGATCTCAGTGACTAGATTTGCAAAGGTTTTGTTAGGACTCTAGTCATGTGCTTTTCATTTGGAGCTTTGAAGTGGTGCCAGGCTAGTTAGCTCCTCAATGCTCAAGCCTGTATAGAGGACTGACTAGTGGATCTGCCACTTCTCCTTTCTTCACAGCCGGCTGCCATGTTAGACACTGTATATATTACATCAACAGGAATATTTCCTCCTTTGAGGCCTGTTGATGCTGGGTTACACAAGGATAGTTGGACTTGTGCGGTTTGTTTAGGGTTTTTCCTCAATGAAACATCAACAGTTTAAACATTTTTTCCATAATAAGTTGATGCAGCCAAAGTAGAATGCCAACCAGAGTGATGAAATCCATCCATATCCAGCACACATTTATACAGATTTGTGTCATAAAGTCTGTGAGACATTAAAGCACATGCAGCAGAAATGAGGAATAAATGATGACATCGTTAAGTAAACAGCATCAATTCAAGGCTCCAACAAGGCTTTTGAATGCATCACAGATGCAACTCTGGGAGCATTGTTGCCCTCGAATATTAATTTTCAGTTCTCCCTTTGTAGGCGTCAAACTGCATTTCCTGCTGTAATGTATGCTGCGTTGGTCTTAATAAGTATAAGGTTAACATTGATAAACGTTTAGGCCTTGAATGACTCATGGAAGAAAAGTTTTCAACATCTATGGTGGAATCGAAAAAATAATAACGAATAATTTTACACGATCTGATTTCCTTGGAAAGTGCACACATATTTTGTCTGTATGATTCGTTTCCTAATGAGATACAACAGGAAAGCATCAAGCTTTGCATTTAAAGTAAAAATTAGAAATACCTCCCAAGAATGGAAAAGCTAAATTGCTCCCTCAGGGGTTCATGTGTTCGACTCTTTCTCTTTCCATTCAGTGCTGGTATTTTCTGCTGAGCCCAGCTGGAACGGCACAACTTACGGCAGAGCCAGACCGTGCAAATATGCCCTGGTTTGGCACTTAGAAAAATGGAAATGGGAGCAGGCCTGTGGTTTCATTGCATCTTGGTGGTGGGGACATCATATTTTCCAAACTGTCAAAGATCTGGTCAGATTATTATCTCTAACAAGAAGTCTGATAAGCTTGTATTTACAAATTTCTAATCTTGAAAGGTTTGGTTTAGAGCATTAGTTATGTCTTCCACACGCAGGGAAAAGGTGTGTGATTTACAAACAACACACATTTGCACACAAATCCCAGAAGCTTCAGACACTTAAGTTGTAAGTTCTGCTTCAATGACTTTACTTTCCCATTCCACTCTTTTTGTCTTTTTATGAACCCAGTGCACATCAGTCATTTGAAGACGTGGGACATAATTGCAACTTTTAAAATGTCGAACCTCTGTTGTCATGCTCTTTCCAGGGAGACCTTTTGCATGCAACTCTTCTCAGCTCACTGGTGGACCACAGAAATATTAACTCCAGTAGCTCGACTGTAAAGAGGGCTGTTGGTTTTGTGGCAGTGAAAAATGGCTTAGTTTTTGGAATTACAGCAATCAAGTCTCAAATTAAATGTTACATATTATTTCCCAATGGGAGATGGTCTGCTTTCCTGACGGGAGTCCTCTGTCAGGATCTCATACTTTCCGTCCCATCAGGCGTCTGTTTGGCTCTGAGCTGGCAGGAGCTTGTTGCTCTCTTGTATTGACTTGAATTTTCTCCATGTGAGGCTTTTAAACCCATGAGTCACCACTGCAACATGCAGACGCACAGTGTCCAGCTTTTGCCTCGATGTTGTTGCTTTAGTGCCACAGGAACAACTTGTTACTAGGAAACCGAATGTAGTTGTGACCCCCAGCCCGGTGTGCAAGCATCTGTTACAAGTGTGACCACAGCCATGGATGGATTTAGAGGAATATGTTTAAAATCGAAAAGAACTATTATGACAAATATTTCAGTATTTGCCACCATCTATTCTCCTAGTGCTTAGTGGTGGTGGTAGTATTGCCTAGTATTTGGCACCTTTCTACAAAGTGGGGAATTTTTTTTGTTGGAACATTAATATATTCAAGACGTTGTTTCTATTTAGCTGACTGACAAATTAAGTATATGGGACATGTACAAAATGGTTACTCAGGCAGCCAGAGCCTGGAATGTCTCCGATGAGTGACAAATAATGTGTAAGTCGCGCCAGGTTGTTTTCACACTTAATAGTCCAATTCTTGGTTCGCTTGGAGATTGGGAGGGGGGGGGCTGCGACACTGCTCCGAGTTCGCTTTGACCCCACACTTTGTTAATAAAAGAACCACACACTCACCTATGGTGGTGCTGCATCAAAGAGACAACACAATGAACAAGAAACCAGTGTACACGCTGTTTGCAGCGTTTTTTTCACCTTTGACCTACTCTACGGGTGATATGTCATCTTGTACCAACCAGTGAACCGTCATATCATTAAATTAAATGAATTCATGTGGTACAGAATATTGCAGTTAGAATTGATGTTGGTGAGTACCAAAATGTTAGTAGTGATACTCGTATGAAGAATGGGATGGGTGCATCCCCAATAAGTAATGAATGTGAGTGATTTTTTTGTTTGTTATACCATTTCATTCTTTGGAAAGGTCATATGACTGATTGTTGGTTCATTTGTTTGATTTGAATCCCTGATCATTGCAGCAGCTGTTGATGTTGGCAGACAAGAATAATATTCTTTTCCTTTTTTTTTAACAGCAAAACCTTTGAGTTTACAATCAATAGAACAAACGTTTCCAGTTTCCTTATGATGAGGCGACTGCCAGCATCTAAAAACTGACCACAATATTTCTGACTTTTGATTTCATTGCGTGTCTACTCGTAGATTTATTTTTGTTTCCAGCTGTCTTACCAGTGAAAGAGCTGAGGCTTTGGTCCTATTCATATTTCATCCTCTCTGCTCATTATTCTTTAGATCTGCCTGCCTCTGTTATAAACGATCCTAAACCTCCAGCTTTCCGGAAAATATGACAATAAAGTTGGCTTTTACAGCTCTCATGACTATAGCGTGCACGGCATGTGCGTTGAATGAGCATAGAAGACATACGATACGAAGGTTACCACATTTTTTCGTGGTTGTTTTTAATAACCATCAGCGTTCCTCTCCCCACTCAACCAGCTGCCGAGGTGACAACATGAAAGATAATTAATATCCTGTCATGGATATCCTGTCAACAGTGAGATTATCATCTTGTTCAGTGCAAGCTTACTGCTGTTGTCTGGATATGCAACATTTACTCCTCACAGGTTGGGTGAGGATTACGTAACCCGGTTGGTTCAATACCTACGAAACAGAATGTCATCAGTACTTACCTGAGTTCTTCTGCAGTCACCGGTCATTTAGAATTCCGCAACATAACTTTACCTTTGACTTTCCTTTCCTTTTGACTTACATGGAATTTAGTGAAGGTTAACAAGAGTTAGAGAAAAGGTATACTGGAATGAACCCCGGTATATGCACCGTTTGAACTTCATGAATTCAAGAAAGAATTGTGTTTGACAGAAAATTAGTAGGTTGCTCTTCTGTGCTGTCCAGTTGTCCAATCACAAAAGTTCCTCCGAGCACTTTAACCTCCGACACATGAAGCGAAGAGAAAGTTACCTGGAAGCAAAGGTTGTATTGTTGCCTTCAACTGATGAAACTAAATACTGGACTTGGAATCAAAATCTGAAACCTAATTATCTACTGTATGTCAGTGGAGCTCATTCTTCAAACATACATCCAAACAAGTTTAAATGTTTACATGTGATATCACACTGGTTTCCAGACACTCTTTGGAAACAAAGTCATCGAAGGAAGTTCACAAATGGAACATGAAGGTGCTGAGTTTTTTCAAATATTACAGCTTCTCCTCAGAGATTCCATTACGTTATTTGAATTTTAGTTTTACTTTGTTTAATGCATGAATTATTTTCATTTCAGACAGTCAAACATTCTACTATAAGCCATCTGTGGATTTGGGATTTTGTGCAAAGGTGCTTGGTTTTATTTTAATAACAGTAGAAGATGGACCATGTGATGAAGCAAAAACACTTACCAGACCTTGTATCTAATAGGGCCTGAGAAGAAGAAAATCTTTTTAGCAGCTTGTAAAGTTTCAGTTACAGGGTATAAAATGTCAGGCATGATTACATCAGCAGTAAGGCTAAATGTTTCTTTTCATCTTGCAACTGTAAATGTCATTATAGCAGATGTTTAAATATCTCTACTGCATCATGGAAAGCAAGTGTGTAGGAAATTTGTTCAGTGTTTTGTTGGCAACAACAAACATTTGCCTTGAAACCTGTGACACTGGGAGTTTAAACAGTTCTGTGTGGACTCCGGTCACTTTGTTTTCTGGGGTTTTAAGACCACGCTGGAGGAGGAGCGGACACAGGAAAACGCTGTTGGTGAGATCTTCCGGGGGTCAATGTAGTTGTTCTCCAGCCTCAGGGCCACCAGGGTGGAGTCTCCACTGTGGTTCGGATCACATAAGCCTTCCTCCGGTATACTCCTGTAACACATATAGTACAATTGGCACACTGCACTTTTCGGATATTTTAAACTAGAACTTTGAGATACATACTGCATGTCATTGATTAGTCAGAATATATTTTACAACCCAGTCAATCAATCAATCAATCAATAAAAAATGTCATCGCAGTGTTTCATGGATCCATGTCCAGTTAATTGTGCAAAACATGAATATTGAATGCAAGACAGTGAAAGCCACTATGTTTGAAACTGGGTGGCTCGAATTATGTGCTTTTCCTTGAAGAATGACATTGAAACATTGTAGTAACTCATTTTTTTATAATTATGCTACAAACTTAATCCATTCTATCTAACCCACCTGTGCATCCTTTGATATGTATTTATTTACTCATTTATCGAATGCTTGTACTGTACAACATATTATATATTCAGGTTAGATGTTATAATCAACAGTGTGGGGTTGGAGGACGGGTCCACAGTAGGTATCAGCCGTGTTGGCAGTGAAGATGGAGCATTGCACCGTCTTTAAATGATTATGTCACCCTTTATAAAATATGCTGCAACCTGGACAGTTTGTTCTGGGCCAAGACTTTTGAGTGACTAATGAGGTGATTCAGAGACGTCTCCAAGGTGGAAAAATGAATCAACTTGTTTTGTGTCTAGCTGTCAAGGCAACCGTCTGTCCAATTAACTTTGCGCTTTGGTATTATATAGCAGGTTGTGATGGATGAGTTAGTCATCCGTTCAGGTTCGGCTCTGTGATGAGGCTGTATTGCATTCAAATCGTTTTTCTTGAGCTTGAAATTTTGTCACACAGTTAAATGACTTGACTTGTGTTTTGTTTTTGTTGGTCAGTATCGTCACAAGTGATGTTATACAATAATTTGACGTGACTTTAACACAGTTTTTCAATGTTTTCTTTCAAGCTAAAACTCAATGACCAACGTAGTTATTCCCTTACCCTAGATTCATGGTCATCAGTGTACCTATGTCTAATTCAAACGGCCCTAAATTTGAACCATTACATGTCAGTGCACTCATATGACACTGTTGAAAAACGAATTACATAATGCTGGGATGTCATTATTTTAAACAAACAGATAAATTCAACAATGTTAATAAAGATATGCTAATGAACGGTGACATCTCATACCTTATGTTGTTATTGTTGAGTCTGAGGAAGTGTAAATTTGTCATCTCGTTGATGCCTGACGGTACAGAAATCAACTGGTTGTGATCCAGGCACAGTTCCACCATGGACTGGTACGAGCCAAAGAATGACTCTGGTTCAATCCCCTCCCCATCGATGTTGTTGTAGGAGAGGTAGAGGTACTCTAAACCAGGTTCCATGTGGGCAAAAACAAAACCTGTGGAGGTGTTGTATCCATTAGTATGTTTATAAATGCCATTACATTGTGAAAATATTCCTATAAGCATTTCGATAAAGCCCCTCATATGTTGTATTTATGTAAACCAAAGGATGGAATTATTTTCACAAGATCGAAACATTCTTTCATAATTTTGATTTATTTATTTTCTTTCAACTTGTGAATGAGCACTTGGGCATGTAAGCGAATTATCCCAGCACTGCATGAAATATCACAATGTCTGCCAGATGTTAACAAATCTGCTGCTTCATTTGTGCTTCATACAGCCAATTTCAGCTCCATGTTAGTAGCCCAAACCTCAGTAGGGTAGTAGATTTGTGTTGTCTTGAATGTTCTCGTTAACATAGGTTCAACTCCATTCCAGTGCAGCAGTAAAATGTTGAGGTTACATTACAGCACCTCTGTACAGCACTGTTACCAACCTCTGAAAGTACCTGGAGCTTGGATTTAGTTTTCCTTTGAGTGTTGCCAAAATTTATTTCCAGAAGCTCATTCCCAAAACAAGTAGAGAACGTTGGAAACCAAAGACATTGGCTGCATATGAATTATGTTTCATGAAGTTTCTGCACTGGAGAGGAGATGGAGAGCTAGGTTTGCACCTACCAGGTATCCGCTCTATGTTATTCCCCACCAGCACCACATGGACCAGAGATTTGGGTAGATAGGATGGAACCAGGTAAAAATCATTGTATGAAAGGTCAATGGATTCCAGATTTCTGTCAGATTTATAAAACAAAGGAGACGGAAATCATTCAAACCCCCAACCCCCAAATATACTTCATGATTTTTTTGGTCATCAAACAGTGGAAAAACTACAGTGGCAGAAATAGCAAGTGTCAATATGATTGTGGAATTGAAAATTATGAGTTAGGGACAGTGCTGAATGAGTCACAGGCCTTTATACTCCTCACCTGTGATTGAACCAGGCCAGGGGGGCAATTTTAGTCTCATCCAGTCTGTTGTGTCTCAAGGAAACCACATTCAATCTGTTGGTCTGGTTGAAGGCTGTTTCTGAGATTTCTTCTATTTGGTTGTTCTCCAGGTACAGCTCCTAAAAGAAAGATGATCAAAAAACGGAGGTTGGAAATAGCAATTAGGAAAGGATTTTTTTGAGGGGTATGAGCGGAAACTTGTGGTGAATCCCTGTCATGGTAGAGTCCCATCACGTCGTGTGTTAGTTGCTATGGAAAGCAGAAAAGAACACCACCAGTCGTCTTGTTACATAATTGTATGCCATTAACTGTGTACCCTCTAAATCTGTCTTTATCTATGACCTTTGTGAAAATGAATGAAGGATGGATGTTTCTGACGGTGATCACTGACAACAAATTGCTGTCAAAATGTTGCAAGTGGAAAAAAAAATCACCAACAATGTTAAAGTTGGTTTTGATGTGAATGTACTGCAGTGTCTGTGGTTAACCAGAGGCCATAATTACCCATCTGTTGAAGTGGTTTCCCACAGGTACAGACAGAATTTACCCAGTGGAGAGGACTGGAGAGGATTTTGCTGTAATTGAGTGTGTAATGGATTTATAGATAGATGTGATTCATGAGATTATTTCTTTCTTTTGTGAGCTAGTTCTTGATTTGGCATTCCGCAAAAATTCACAGTGGTCCGTTAGTATGGTGGCCCAGTCACCTAAGGCATCGACCCAGCAGACAGCTTTGTGATATGGACTTTTGTAGATACTCATCAAAAGAGTTTTTAAAGGAATCACAGTGTGAGGAAGGAGGTCAGAGACCTAGAGGAATACTTATGTATACAGATGTTACTTCATACCAGCAACGGACTGGGAAGGCCCTGTGGGATAGTCCGGAAGTGGTTTCTGCCCAATCTGAGGTAAGAGAGCTGGATCAGTGGAGCGAAGGCAAGAGGATCTACATTTCCCTCACTCAGCAGATTTCCTTCCAACTCCAGAATCACAAGACTGCTGAGATCTGAAAGATACAAATGTGAAACAACATCACCATTCCTCAAGTGGAAAACTGTATTGGAATTAACGCCAAATACATGTCAGACTAAAATATATTTACATTCATTACCAAAACAAGACAACAGATTCCAGCAGAGAGGGGTGTCCTGCTGAATTAACAGTCAGTGTTACCATACTATGCCGTTTCAGACAGGTAGGCAACTTGCTAGGTGACGTAGGTGTATCAAGGTGCATTATGGACGGCCGGTAGTACCTTGGAAGCTTTGTTTATGGACAGCCTGCAGTCTGTTTTCACTGATCTTCAGCTCTTGCAGGGTTGGTGGGAGGTTTGAGGGTATCACTTCCAGAAGGTTTCCATCCAGGTACAGACGCCTCAGCATCTTCAGACCCTGGCATGCATATATGTACAGTTACTACTGGAAAGCACTTGTAGTTTCATGTCAGTAACAATTAGCATTTCTTAAAGCTGCTTGGCTATCACTGGAGACTAAAATTCTTGCCTGATGACTAAAATGACAAAATGTCATGAAGTAGCTGCAACCATTACAACTGCTTCCACCCTCTTTGGTTACGCCACAGTCAGAAGAATCTCCTGGGTGTGTCATGTCTGGATGTCTTACTTTAAAGGTCCTAGAATCAATTCCAGCTGAAGTGAGTTTGTTTTTCTTCAAGTTGATCCATTCCAGGTTGGGGATACCATTGAAGGCTTCTGCTGGGATGCTGCTGATGTTGTTGCCTGCAGAACAGTTTCTGTCAGCTTACACTAAGGGGAGAAAATGACTTGTCATACTTTGTGTAATTGCAGTATTTTCAGTTTGGCTTTGGTGTTTCTGCAGGTGTAACAGATTTTTCACCCCTGACAATGCACTCATTGTTCAGTCGTCCATCCGTTTTCCATTGCTTTTGCTTAGCAGGTTTGCTGGAGCCCAATTCCAGCTGACGTTGGGTAAGAGGCAGCCTCTGTTCAGTCATTCCCTTTTCCAGTTAGATAAACAAAAATCTTCAAGGTCAGAATCGGTATCCATCTACTTCATGTGTTTCCTTCTCTCTCAAAACTCAAGATGGATTGTGTGCTTAAAGATACTCTGTTGTAAGTTGATTGTGAGTATTTGTTGACTGACCGGCCAAAAGATTAGTGAGTCTTGAAGATTATGATGGATTGTTTTGTGGGCCAGAAACGCCCATATAAACATTTCTGTTTTTTTCCATCTATAATCAAGGGTTGAATATATTTCAGCGTGCAAAGCATGTGTGGAACTCAAGTGAAAATGAACCAGTCAGTACCATTTTATGTATCTAAAGCAACATATATCAACACACCAATGAAAATAGCTTCCAACAAAGTCACTACTTCCTCTTGATAGAACACTGTTGGAGGAAACCCACATTCCCCATCTGTGGGTCTTCTGAGCTTCCTTTGTTTGATTACACTAAATCCCAAAGGGTTGACAATCTGGGCCTTCCCTTCAACAAAGAACGAAAAAAGCCCCCTCCTTCATTAAACTTCTCTTGTTGAAATCTAACTAATCTATCTAATTTCACCAGACATGTAGGATATTCTTCCTTTTCACAGAGCAAACACTTTCTATTCTTTTAGGATCTTTTAGTATTCAATATTTATCACTGCAAATAATTTCTAATCATAAGCGGGCGTTCATTCTTTATTGAAATCTCCACACATTGGCAGTGGGGTGACACCAGCAATCAGTCAACTCCTCGTGAATCTTTTGGTGTGAGTGCATTGTTTGGAAAAACCCAACATGAGTGATGGATTTGCGGTGAAGTGATTCCAGAGAGCATGTGAGGCTATCTGGCATTGCGTGAACTTACCCTCCAGACTGAGTGATTTGAGCTCAGGGATGGAGAGAGGAGGGAAGTGGATGAGCTTGGCGTTGTCACATGTCAAAGTGACATCAGAGATTTTGCAGCCAGGAGGGAGACCTCTTGTGTTCACCACCACCACGTCTCCTCCCTCCTCCCCCTCTTCAGCTTCCTCTGGTTCCATCTCCTTCAGCTCAGCCTCAGTTGCAGAGGGAGGTCTTGGAATGGGAGCAGGGAGGAGGTCTGGTTCCTCTGTCTCTTCAGCTTTTTTTGAGGGCATCTGAAACACGTCTCCTCTTAGCCACACCTCCTCCTCCTCCTCCTCCTCCTCCTCCTTCTCCTCAAGAGCTAGCAGCTCTTCCCTCAGTATCTCCTCCTGCCTCTGCCTTTCCTCCTCTTGCCTCCTTTCTTGTTCCCTGGCTTCTCTCTCCACTGCCTCCTTCAACCTCCTGTCTTCCTTCTCTCTTCTCCTGACCTCTTCTTGCCTCCTCCTCTCTTCTTCCTCCATGTGCCTCCTCCACGCCTCTTCCTCTTTCTCTACCTGCAGCCTCAGTAACTCCTCTTCCTCCCTCCTCTTCTGCTCCACTATCTTCCTCTGTCTCTCTTCCTGTTCCTTCCTCAGCTTTCTCTTCTTTTTCCTTGCCTCATCCTTTTTCCTCAAAAGTTCTTCTTCCTCCAGATGCTCCTCCTCCTCCCGCCATAATATGCGCTGGATCTCCTCCTGGGTCAGCGGGGTAACCGGTTGGCCAGGGTCATTGTGAACTGAGGAGTCACCAGAAAGTTCAAGGCTGAGGTCAGGGTCTAAGGTCAGGGCAAGAGGTGGGGAGCAGCAAAGAAAAGGGTGAGAGTGTAGAAAGAAGGGTGGTAAACAGAGGAAGGAGAATAGAGACACAGGAGAAGAGGAAGCAAGAAAAGGAAAATAAAGAAAACTAAAATGATGGCACAAGACGGAGATGGGTGGACAGACAGAGACAGCTATGTGTTAGAGTTGGAGACAAAGTCCACGTTTGTCCACATTCACAGGTAGAAGACCTGCTGGTTGCAGCTACAGAGCTGATTGCTGCTGTAGACCAGTCTGGGCTGAAATTGTTGTTCACTAAAATTGCTGTTTGAATGACTTTAACGTCATTGTTGGACACTCAGCATGTTTTACCTGCCAACATTCAAAAACAAACAAAATAAACTGTGTGCATATATTCCTAAATATTACAAATGAAATGTGTTATTCCTACAGAAGTGTATGTTTTGGGGTAATGGATTAGTGCTGTGTTTGTCTTGGTACGAAGAATGAAAAAGTCCTTGCTAAGTGATTTGAAGATGCGTTTCATACATGCACATGATGCCTCTGCAGTGTATGGCTGAGTGTTACTGTCAATTCAACTGCATTATTTTCAATCATCATTTCACAAAAGTTGAATAGATGGATAGGTTTCTGGATGCATGCACGGCAAAGTGATAGGAACCGTAATCCTAATGAGTCTTTCATGTCTAAAAATGTTTTCACCGCATGTCTCAGTTTAAAGTCTAAGTGTGAACTGTCCGCTCTGCAGCGGTGGTATCAAAACCTGGTCAAAAAAGTTGTTCAAAGTCATGAGAAATAACCTCTTTTTATACATCCCCTTTCCAGCAGAGAAGAAGAAGAACAGCTGCACTTGCCATGATCTGGAGAGCCACTATAGAGTGACTTGTATTACATCACTCAGTTCATCTGTATGTGGACTACGGCATCTGAAAGTGTCTTTGCAGTGTGAAACTGGCATCTCAATGCATATTGTCCTAAAGTATTGATCAAAGAGCCTGACAAATCAATAGTCAAACAAAGAGACCTTAAAGCTGCCTTTTTTCCACCAGCTCAGCTCTGCGGAGAACAATGAAACGTCTAATAACAGTCCAGCACTCTGACCAGATCAAAGAAGGCAAAAAGCAGCATTCAAGTTCCACTCATTGTAATTGGATTTATGTGCAAGCATTTCACAATAACGTCTTTCAGAAACTCATCTATTCACATTTTGTTTGTTGTAGATTCAAGTCAAAGATACTTTGTTTGATGTCATTGAATTGACAGTAATGTGGAACAATCCTGGACATGTGGTGTTTCCCAACATACAGAAAGGTTCAAGCATGTTTTGAACCGAGTCCAAATGTGCTACCCATATATGCCATGATGGAAACAGGAAACAACATCCTGAGGCCTCAGAGATGAAAACTGTTTCACTTCAGGTTTACTACAAATAGTCCAGATGACTATTATTAGTAGTTTTATTACATCATAAAATGATAGTTTGCCTGGTTAATTGTTTCACAGGTTGACCGATGAGACGTAAGCTGAGCACCCATTCATTTAACACATTATGTGATGATGTGTCTTGTGTAAAATAAATTCAAACTCAACAACCCTACACTAAGTGTCACACATTAAATGGAAGACTGTTAGTCATCTGTTTTATATTCATATTTGAAAGTCTAGTCCCAGAAAAATTGGCAAGTAAATGTTTCCACAAGTGACAAGAATGTCTGGAACAAATTGTCAACATGATACATCTCATTGCCTCTTAATGCTGCATCATGGCATCGCCCCATGTTGTGTTTCTACCTGACTCCGTGCAGACGGCGCAGCACTCCCCAGCAGGGGTGAAAGGGAACAGGCAGTGTACTGTGGGACAGGTGAGCTCATCGCAAACCACCCGCCCTCCAGTACACAGACAGGTTAGGCAGGGCTTGGGAGACCAGACGGCCTGGTCGAACATGGTCAGACCCTGGTACACGCACTGGCCCCCCTTACCTGAAACAACGGGCACACATGACGTCAGTTGGGTTTGTGGAAGTTGACATTCTTACTGACAAGATGCCAACTGTGTCAAAGGAAACATTACTTTTTGTGAAAGTATCTGGAAGGTCATGCAAAGAGCACGAGCTAACAAAATAAGACAACCAGTCAGTTGACACAGTGGTGATTAACTGCTCTCTGTGAAACCATATCTGATCACTTCCATCTCCATCTCATAGACATACTTCATAGGCTTGTAGCAACAAATTAGACATTTGGAAAAAGAGTCCTGTAATATCCCCTGATAACTCTCTGGGGTTTCTATTTTAGATTTCCAAGTATTTCAGTCAGAGCCCTAAGGGTTAATCTTTGATGGTTCCTGAGATGGAGTAAACTTACAGAAATCAAACCAGACGTCTGCAAATAGTAATGTGTTGAGTTCAGTTCATTTAGTGACTCTGAACTGAGGAGATTTGACTAAACCTGCTCTCAACGGCCCCCCGGTTCATGTCAGCCAGCAACACTTGCCTCCCATTCAGCTGAACATGCTGACTCTTGTCATCCGACTGAGCAGCAGCAGCAGCAGTAGTAATTGCTGTGTGCATGTAGTTTAATCTGAAGCCTTTACTTAAACATCCGAACCAGACACAGCAATGATTTGTAGTGTTTCCACTCCTCCCTCTGCGTTAGCTTCACCTTTTTAACAGCAGACCTGGATGAACTGGACAAGGCTTTGGCTGTTGGTGAGTCAGTAAGAAAGACTGTAAACCACTGGGATCCACAGGAGGAGGCTTTTTGTGACCGTTAGAGTGGGCTCTGTCTGTCATCTATCCTTTCTAATGGTATGCTCTTTGTTGCGTTGATAGGAACACAGGTAGTTAAGAGGCTTCGGGTACTTCTCCCTTTAATACCGCCTCACAATTCTTTATCCTTTTCACTGTGAGCAGCGAGGCTGTCATTTCTGACGGCGCATATGCACTTTAGAGCTTTTCATTTCTCTCCATCATATTGTCTGGCTGTCACAGACTCTTGTGTCTAGTTCTGTTGAATTGCAGGCTTTGTTGTAATATTGAAATTACCACCAGACACTGCCCTCACGCATCCCTGTAAGATGTTCTTGGCCTCTTTTGTCCCACATGGAAAATATCCTTAATTCACCAATTGATACCAGAATAATGGAGGCAAACATAATAATTCAGTATTTAAATTTGTGCTTTTGTATGTACCAGGTGAGCTAATGCACCATACATTTACTTTTAGACTTATAGGACTCTTCAGAATAGTTGGATCATCTTGAATGATGGAAAGTTGGACTGAATTCGATTCCATGAGTTCACTCCGTTCAGGTTTTATGCCACTTGTCTAAAGTGACGGGCCACCCACAGGCTGTTTCAGTGATTGGTTACAAACACAGATCAGATCGATACAGTTCTATCACATGTTCTCACACATGATGACAAATGTTGGACACAAAGTCGACGTATTCGTCATCTTTGGTTCAGGGTCTCTGTGTCTAGTGTTTATTTGGATTTGATAACACAGTAGTTGGAGGAAAGAGACTTGTTTTCACATCCCAGCAAAATCGTGATGAAAAAAATCTCCTGCAGCTCTGACAAACAAATGACCTCGACCCCCCCGCTCCAGTTACATACTGCAAACGTTTAAACTGAAGGGCTAATTACAAATAGTTTTGAGGTTCTTTGGAGCTGTGTTCTCATCTCAGAGAGTTTTCACTCTTTTCCCACAGATAGTTTCCCCTTTCGTGTTGGATTAGGTATGCTTTAATATCAGGCAGCTGGACTGTTAGAACAAAAAGTGCGACCTTGGAGCGAAGCTGAATTGTTTTCTGACTGTACTCATACATTCACCATGATGAAAACATCCTGTTTGAATTCACTGCATCCTGCATCTGCATCAAACTTGACTAATTTTCCATATAACTGTTTCTATCCAACAGAACATGAACAAAAACACTTCTACTTGGATATTATCATATTTAGACTGAGTTTGGTGGAAGTGGGGAAACTGGCTTATGAAGGTACATGTGCAGGTGTATCATCTGAAGGAGGACGGTAGAGATCGATGGCTGGAGTTTCCACCAGTTTGACTGGATCGTTGGTTAACCAATCGATCTCTGGATATGATGGATAAGATGGATGGGTTGTTACACCCCTACTAACGATGTTACTCTTGTCCTGTGCCGTGGAGGCGTGTATTGAACTTGTCTGTTCAGTAACACATCAATAGTTCTCTAAGCGACGGTCCAAACGGTTGATTTCATATCATGTAAAAGAGGCGGTGAAACTCCAGTAGTATCCAGCTGGTCCTGTTAGTAGAGTGACTGACCTGGGATCACATTGTAACTTGAGTGAGGTTCTTGAATGTTCTTGTATGACTCCAGGAACAGAGTGTTTCCTTGGTTTTCTATCGGCTCCACTGGAATACTGGGACCTGGACTCAGTCTCACCTTAGGAGATCGAGGGCGCCCAGCTCTGGCCCGTCCATGTTCTGAAATGCATATCGACATTGATTTACGTAGATTTGTTTGTCTGAGTATTGAGCAGACATAGATCATAGTATCACTATCTGATTGATCAACATCCCTCAGTAAAGAACAGTTATCTCATGACTCTTTTCAGGACTATTCTCACAGAAACCCAACATTCATTTAAGCAGCTCGTAGAGAGAAAAAAGTTTTAAGAAATCCTTTCACAGGCACAGAAACCTCGGGGCAGATCTAAGGCCACAATTGGATGGCCTTCTGCCTCGACCAGTAGGGTTGAAACAGAGAACAGGGGCATAGAACCTCTGAATATGTCAATTAACCGTAAAACAGATCTGTGAAAGTAATTATCACGACAGTCTTCAATGACTATTGTCCTTCTCGTCAGCGGAGCTTGTAAAAGATCCAGGAGTCCATCAGTCTGTAGATGTACGTCTGGCGGTCTACGGCAGTAGGAGGACTTTGGTTTCCTGCTGTCACTCAGTGCTGGTGAAGATAGTTTAACCACCTGTGGATGGAGGCACCAGCAGGTCTTGTTTCCAGGTTGAATTACTTAGAACTACTTAGAATCAGCCTTGCTGCTTCCTGACGCTACAAATGTCCAGAACTGACACCTGCACTGGACACACAACGATGAAATGATCTCCTGGGTTCCTCCAACCACCATCAAAGATTGGACAGACATGGATGGACATGTCCTGTACATCTATTACTACACCTATGTCTGTCCGTCCCAGGGAGAGGACGGACATCCCTTTCTGTTCTCCCTGAGGTTTCTGCATGGTCAGTTTTCCCTCACCCTGACTGAGGGTCAAAGGTCAGAGGGTGTAGTATCGTTCGGACTGTAACGTCCAGACAAGTGTGATGTTGGGTTGTACAAATGAAACTGAAATCTTGGAGGTCGATTTTTCCAGAAGCGTTAATTGTCATAGAAAGAGAGTCTCACCCTGTCCGTCCCTCTTCCTCTTCCCTCGGCGAATCTCACCATGTTTGTGAGGTCTGTTCCTGACCTGGGCCTCCGAGATGCTCACCACCACCAGCAGCCACAGACTGGCAACCATCAGCCTCCACCTCATCCCTGAGGAACACCACAGATCAGTTCCCAGAGTTCTCCCAACCCTTATGTCCTTATGAGGTTGACACAGAAAAATACTGGTACTGAAATATTTTTCGTCAACATACATTGACAACTTTTTCTCTTTTTTTTCTGAACATTCAAAGAAGTAGCAGCACACACAGCACACATCCAGTCTGTACCGGCACCGTCAGCCTGTGACCTCACTCAGCAGAACTCCAGCAGGGAAACACATTAACTCAACAAACCCAAATGTAAACCAGTTCATTTTCCAGTAGCCATGTTGATTTTGTTTTTTCTTCAGTCAAAGAAACACGTGTGCCCACTGTTCCTACAAACAACCCAACAGATCCTGATCCGACAGACAGATTCAAGATGTGTCCAATCCAATACTCACATGGAACAACATGGAAAAAAAACATGGAGGTTTTTACCTGCAGCAGCTTCTTTGACAAAAAGAGCTGTGTGTGCTGCCGCTGTCCCTCATATACGCCTGGGCTTGGGTCCTGATGGCTAGTGTCTG
>CAAKHB010004958.1:110900-127432 GCA_901007665.1 Aeoliscus strigatus
CCCCCCCCCGCCCCCTGCACCTTGGCGACAGCGTAGTCCATCGAGCCGTCGTCCTCCGGAGGACATTTCTGAAGCTTCTCCAAGAAGGTCTGGTTGTATGGACCCTCGATCTGAAGACGAGTTCTGACACAGAAGGACAGGAGGTGTGAGGTCATCAGACGGTCCCCCACAGGTGTCCCCCACAGGTGTCCCCCACAGGTGTCACCCAGGTGAGCTCCACGTACCTCTCCTTGGGGAAGTCCTGCAGGTGCTGCTCTACTCGGCGGTACAAAGGGTAGAGTCCCTCGATGTCTAAAGTATCCAACATTTGAGTCTGGAGGATCCTGGACAAAACACTGTCGCTGGGTAAACCCTGAGAACCTGCACACGCACACGCACACGCACACACGCACGCACACACACAAAGAGAGGAGGTTTTTGTTTTTAAATACACAACTAATTGCTCAAAACAAGAACGGTTGGAACAATGATGCTGATAATCACAGTTTTAAAAACACACTGACATGATTCCAGATTCACACTTTTCATCGTCAACTGATTCTCTCAAACCACAAATATTTCCCAAGGAAGCTGCTGCCAGAGAGGAAAGATACCGAAGGAGTGTCAGCGTTTTTCAAAACAGGTGATTCAACTGTTGTCTATTTGTCGATTCAGTGGAACGTCTGTGGCTGCAGGTGCTCATCACAGATGTTATGAAACGTGTCGACCTCCATTTGTGTGGCTTTGGTTTTTGTTGTGTCAGGATGTGAAAGAAGTCGTGATGTCGGTGCCAGTCCAGATGACAACTGCAGTCTTGTAACTACCTGCATCCACTTGCAACAGAACAATCCACTTCACACACTGCAAAAACTGAAACATCGTACTAATAATTGTCTTGTTTTTAGACATTTTACACTTGTTTCAAACTAATTTGCACTTAAAAACAGTTGGGTTTTCTTGCTCCAGTGGCAGATTTTTCTGCTTATTTCAAGTCAAGACATTGTTTAGAAGTTACTTTTTCAGATGATGTGTTATTTTGAGCGTAAAGAGATTTTATGACTAGAAATACGATTTTTGGTGAGGTGTTGAGTTTTTGCAGCGCACTGAGCTGCGACCGCTCATTGCGACCTCACGTAAACTGCTGCTGTTTGCACAGCAACCGTGTGGTTGTTAAAGCGGAACAGCCCAACAAATCCACCGGTGGACTCATCTCTTCCTGTCAGTGAATTTCCGTAGTACGTCTGAACGCTAGCAATGTCTGAACATTGAGCGCCAACCAGCAACGAGGAGCAACGAGACCGTTCAGACCGCTGACACTGTGTGTCTGCAGCCTTGAATCTTTGAAACTGAAAAAAGGAGAAAAAAACAAAAAAACAACAACATGGCAGCCATGAAAGGCCAAGTGGGCCCAAAGAACAATGAGGAAAACCTTTCACGGAACCTGCTGTGTGGAACAGGCTGAGGGGGCGGGTGCTCACCGTGACGAATCCTCTCCTTGCTGAACAAACTGGCCTCACAAAAACTCCGCCCCTCTACCCGTCGGTCTGTCACCACCCCTCCGCCTCCGTTCAGCAGGGCGTTCACCACAACCTGCGCACACGCGATGACACGTCGGTCTAAACCGCAACACCAGTGTGCTGCACAACGATTTGGGACCATGCTCTTTGTCAACGCTCTCACCTGCCGTCTGCACATCAGCCGCGTGTGTGTGTGTGTGTGTATGTGTGTGTGTGTGTGTGTGCGTTTACCTGGATGAAGTCGTTCAGAACAGCTTTGCTGGTCATGTGACTGTTGATTCGGTTGTTTCCGTATTGGAAGTACGGTCTTAGATGATGCAGCAGAGAGTTCAGGTCCAAGGAATCATCACTGCCTTCCTTACTACTGTATATACACTGACCGCCCTGACACACACACACACACACACACACACACACACACACACACACACACACACACAGAGTGAACGACAGGATCTAAATGGAGTTGGTTGCTACGGTTACATAAGGAGAGAAGAGTGTTCGTCTCACCTTGAAGATCTTAAAATTGTTCTGAGGTTCTTCTATCAGATGTCTGATGGCAAAGTGCATTCTCTGTCTGCTCCTGAAGAACACGAGACAAACCGGAACAGAGTTGAGCTGCAGACACACTGTCACTTTCTACACACGTTTACTAACTGACTGTTTTACTTAACATTTTAAAACGCTTGTGTTTTATTATTACATTGGTAAAACAGCACTGAATTGTCAAACTAACTGTTTTGCAAGTTCATCTAAAAGGTTTGCGGGTGTTCGTTGGGAGTTGCCGTCGTCCTTTGTGTTTGATAAATCGGTTCATGGGAGTTAGCTGTGGCGTCAGTGGTCATCTCACCCTGAGAACAGGTCCAGAGGACAGTACAGGCTGCGTCTTTTCCACTTCCCATTGGCCATCTACAGCGAGAGAACGACAGACAGACTTACTGAAGAGACGGCATGTGATCAATTCATCAACTGTTCTCAGCTTCTTCCGACATGTGTGAATCAGAGCGTGATGTGAGATGAAACGCGTCTATTTACGGACACATGGGTGTCGTCACCTTGTAGTGTTGGTGCATGCAGAATCTGCACACTTTGGTCTTAATGTCTCGGCTGACGTGTTTGGCGGACGGCAGGAAGCCACATTTAGGCTGCAAACACAACAGGCACATTTCGTCATGATTGGTGACTGAACACAGTGGGTGGGGTGAGAGTGATGTCATTCACAGTGAAACATTCCTCAGACTGTCACGATGAGTGAACGTGGGACACATTCCACAGGAGTTTAACTCCTTGGTTTGGATATGTTTTTGTTTGGAACAAACAGTTTCAGCTAACAGCGTTTGGCAGATTTGTTGAGAAGCTCAGCGATGCTGAGCTGCTTTGTCCTCACAAACATGGCAGTTCAATGTGTGTGTACCTTAATCTCAATGCAGAGCGGAGGGATGTGTGTTGGATGGTGAAGGGCTGGAAACGTCAGATTGGGCAGACAGAGAGCACAGCCACTGTAGATGTCCATTACTTTATCACAGCGCCAGGCTAACACACACACACACACACACACACACACAGTAAATACACATAAAAACCTGTATAAAAATATGAATATTAAATATCAATGTGTAATACATAATATAAAATAAAACATGCAAAAAATATGTAATATAAAATGTATATATATAGTAAATATACATAATAATTTTTTCATTAAAAAAATAGAGATGCAGGTGAAAGAAATGTTGAACTTCTGTCTTACGGGGTCTTTGATGTTGAACTTTGATTGACAACTGTCTCACAAACTCAAGTGGCAGTTTGACCACTTCCTGTTTAGGAAACACAAGCAAGCATTAATTCAGTTTGAAACTGGAATAAATCCAAAATTCTGTCTGTGCTGTTTGTCTCAGCTATCAATATAACATAGGAACAATAAAGTCCAAAACAAAATGAACTGTTGCTGACGTGCTGACCAACGTCAGAGCATGTGAGGAGCAGGGCCCATTGATAAATCTAAAATCTAAAATTACACACTGTCTGCTCAAGTGTTCATGTGTGGTGAGCAGCTGGTCACATTTTGCAGGGCTGCAGCTAGGAGAGAAATAAGATAATGGACCTTTTCTGTCTTTGAAATTAACTGCTTGGCTTCTATTGTTATTATTACTCCATAAATAGCCTTAAGTACTTGATCACAAATGTATTAATACACAGCAACAGGGTGCTGTCATTTGTGAGTGGTATGTGGCTGATTGTGTCTCAGTCTGCATCCACTCAACTCACACACTGAGCAAACAGCTTAGTTGTTTAGGGGTTTAAATTGCAAATCATGTGCTGCACGATGCTCGCTGCAAACAGCCAACATGTCACTGAAGCTGAAGACGTAATCCAGGTAGTCAACATACGGCCATCTCGTTAGAGAACGAGTTCTCTGAGATCGTGGGACTATTGCACCATTTTTTCTTGTCACCTTCTGCTTGAATATTTGATGGAGCAGGAGGACATAGTGTTCCTCCACTCAGCCTGAGGTGCAGATAGATGCCACAACAACATCGCTACTGTCTAAAAGAAGAGCTCATTCTACAGGCTGACGCAGTGGAGTTCCATGTGATGGCTGATTACTGAACGCTGGAGGATTATTTTGCTTTATTTCAGTCAAGTAGATGAGACACTCTCATATCTTTGCAGGTACAAGTGAGTGAAATGAGCAGGTTGTTTACTTTAATTGAACTTTATTCATCACAGTTTTGTGAAATGATACTATGGTTGTAATAAAAACACTACAAGTCAAATGTCTTACTCCGCTGTGGATGAACTTCTCTCCCAGTAGGCTGCTCATCACATTGGAGCTGAAGTCAACAATGTTCTGGATCTGCCTGAACGCCTGCTCCGCTGTCTGGACAAAAGAAAAACAACAGGTTATATATGCTGATCTGTGACTCATCATCAGAGGTTAATTCATTGCCTCTGCATTCACCAAGTATTACACACTCAGATGAGATCAGCTAGTCAACACCTTCACTGAACCAAACTCCTCTGGTTCTGACAGTGCCAATTACAACCTGACTCCCCAGTACCTGCCCGAAACGGTTTGAAACATAAGCAGGAAAAACACGCAGACAGATTCCATTTTTCCACGTCCCCCCAACACAGTGACTCCTGTTGATTAGCAGAGCTACAAATATAATTCTGTAACTGTAAATACCATTCTTTTTATTACACCATCTGATCCAAACGTTATCAGTCATGCATGGTGTTTGATGAAATTGTCCTTAAATTGTATGCATTTATCTTAATGGCAAAATCTGGCAGCATCCTTATGAATGGTAACTTCAAAGTCAGCATGAGAGTAATTCAACTTTTATAGAAATCAAGAGGTGGAAAAAATAACAACTTAAAGAGGAGAGCAGTTTGGATTGACTGTAGAAATTTAGAAAACAGGTATGTTGGGAATTTGAGTTTGCACATTGAACCGCTCCAAAAGCTGAAATTATTGACCAGCCAGAAATCCATCTGATCGTCCATTAGCCACATCAACCGTTGTTTCCACCCACACTGTATGTCACATGACGGGTGAGCTCATGGAAACATGGTCTTACATACAATAGGTAGAAACGACCATGTTGGAGTTAAAACGGAAGTGAATTTACAGGTTTTTCTCAGAAGATTTAACTGGGCAGAAATAACAATACACACACACACACACACAGACATGATGGGGTTACCTGTGGTGGGTTTTCAGAATCCTCTGCTGGATACTTGAGCAAACGTAAAACTCTGGAAAGCTGGGGGGAGGGGGGGAGACAGGATAGAGAATCAGTTACGTCACCGGATTCAGAGAATCGTAAAACACAGAGAATCCATCAACATCTCTTTGAGACCTTTGATGTAGCATTAAATTCTGATCAAGTTGCATCAGCAACAAAATCCTTTTTTTGTGCTCCGCATGTTGTATCAACACAAAAACACCAGTGATTGTCTGCTAACATTTGCATGAGAATGCGTTTGTCTTCACACAACATAAATCTTTAAAACAAACAACAATGACGTCTCTTGTCATCACTGAGACGTTACACGTCAGAGCACACAAGTGAATCTGTTGACAGGACGATTGGGAGATTTTAGCAGCGAGGGTCTTTGCCCCAGGGAAATTAGCCAAGTATGAGGATATTTACAGTCTGATTTTCAGTCTGATTTTTTCAAAGATATGTAGCAACAGGAAGTTCATTCAGAACTTAGAAAAGAATAAACTGAAAAAAAAAAACAACCATAGACAGACAAACTGTCTGAGACAAAGGTCTCCTGAAACAAAACGCTGTGTTTACATCAAGAGACACAAGTCGCTGCTGCTACTTTGGATCATCACTGTCTTTCGTGATTCACCAGATATATTCATGTTTTCTTGAATTGTGCAGAATTTCAGGGGTATGATGTCAGAGTACAGTACAGCTTTAACTCTACATAATGAGAATAAACACCTCTTGACTACAATTACCTGACATTCATTAATAAATTTGTGTACGCTGTTCAATTTAAGGAATGAATCTCAGGGACAACAATGAACAAAACCCAGTTAAATCTGCATTTCATTAATATTACAATTTTTGATCCATCATTAATCCTCTAACAATAGCGTCACTGACTGGAAGTCATCACACAGGAACAATGATTATGTCATACAAACGTTTATGGATTATTAATGTGTATGAAATTCAGAACATACTCAGAGAGAACGAGTTTGTTCCTGAAATAATGAACAAAGTGCTGCTTATTGCCATGCCTTCGTTTCACTTATTGCGCAACAGCAACATGACCAAACCGGTCCAATGAAGGGGACATTCCCACTTTCAGTCACATATTTCAGTCACATATTCCAAAAACAACTCAACAGACAGGTATTTCTAAAAACTGGAAAGAGAACCTGCTAGCGGCTAATAACATTAGCCATCGATTAGCCTGTCAGAAATGTCCAAGTTGTGACTCATCGTTAGTCAGTCAATTCGTGACAATGACGGAGTACAAATCTGCATGTCAGTTCAAAATGCCCTTAGTATTTTCAGCTTTGTTGTTCTTTTGTAGCAACCGTTTTCATTGATATAACACAAACGACCCGGCTAAGCTAGCAAACACAAGAGACATAAGAAACTAAAAACCGGACAGTTGTCGTTTCGCTTCGGAATCAAAGGCACTTTTGCCCTGAGGTTTCCCACTAAGTTTATCTCCATATAAATAGTGGACTACACTACGATGAACGTTTGGAACCCTACAGCAGCACTCCTGCAGTTTTAGCCCAACTTCACGTTAGCCTAGCCGACTCACCTGTACGTGTGAGACAACCAGGCTCTTGTTTCCTTCCCCGTGATATTTCCAGTCGTTCTCGTCCATTTTGTCCAGTTCCATCACACTAACGAAGACAAACTGTGACCCCGTTAAAGGTAAGAAAGTGACAGACAACGACACGGTGACATACAAGTCCCCCGACCAGTTGTACTGGGTGCTACCCTCGCAGTAATTCCGGTGTAACACCGGACACAGGTTCACTGCTAATCCTACTTCCGATTTGGACTTCAGAATAAAAGCGCCACTCGCCTCTTGAAATGGCAACGTGAGCATGAGTTGCTCTTATATTTGAAAGATTTTTTAAAAAATATATCAAAATGTCATTGTAGTCGTAAAACAAAATATCACGAATAACCAATAACATGTGTCGTAAAAAGTCAGAATCAGATGTACTTTATTTATACTGACGAAAAAATGCCAATTACGAGTGAAATGTGAGTGTCATATAGTATCTATACTATACTATACGTATACTTCCCCCATATTTCAAAGCTCCAACCGGTCTGACGCTTGTTAACTGCCGCTTTAATTGTCATCTTGACTGACAAGTTACTAAGCAAATCATCATCAGTATCCTTTTTAAGTCCCGCCTCTGATTGGCACAACCGGAATCTGTAGACTTGTGATTGGTCGAGCGAGGGGAGCGATGTCCTGCTAGTGTCCCGTAATGGAAAGGTCCAGTTGGTCATGATACGTGTGTCATTTCTACACTTGACACTGACAATGAGTATTTCTATTTTTAAGGCAAATTTCCACTTTCCAAACTGCTGTAGCTCTTTATTACTGACAACTTCTAGTTGTGCGCTGATGGAGAAAAAGAAGTGTGGTTTGCACTCACCTGATAAATGAGTTCGGAACTTCTTACAGTGACTTTTTACCTCAAGTACGTACACATTAGCATCTGTAAAAAGTAAAAGGTATTTTCATTTTCCTTTAAAACAAAACAGTAACAAGTCACTGGAACAGAGATTATGCTGGTTCTGTTGGAGCAGTAGATGAGCACCAGTCAACCACCAGTCATGAGTTATACAGAATAGAAATGACCAAACAGTAGTTCATTATTAATAAATCAAAACGTTTTAATACGTATAAAAACAACAAGAAAGACAACACACATGCTAGGAGGTGTTCTATACACGATGAATCCTACAGACGACGTGATCTCTACTGTGATGTCTCAGGAGCCTCCGCACTCTTCGTCTGCTCCTGTCTGATCCGAGCTTGATATTCCCCGTGATGCTTTGATCTGAGTGAGAGAGGAATCCGTCTGCACACCAACAGGCTGCCTGCTCACAGTCTGTACATGACAGCGGGTCTTTGTGTCTCTTTGTTTGCGCCTGTTGGTGCTTCTAAAAACCATGCCCAGCTGCTATCAGTCCATCCCTCCAATGTCGTGCTGTTTGTATGACTGTGTGACCAGATTCCCTGCAGAGGAACAAAAGTGCAGTCAGAGAAGAAAACAAACAAATGGTACATATCCAGAAAATAAAAATCTGAATCTATTAGAAGGTAGATTCAGCTAAACCCAGTTGAGAGGAAACTCAAGCACGTTTCTAGAATTTAATGTTTAAAAAGTCAATCAACACATCTTCCAGATTTGTGACATGACATCCATACCTCCACCATTCACTGTGCAAAAGTTTCCCCTGAATTTCAAGTAATACTCACACACATTACGTTGTGTAATGTGTGTGTAACGACTTACGTTTCTACTGTGTTTTTAAAGTTTTATCATTTAAAATGTCTGTGTTTCATATAAATTTTGGAAAGGAAGCAAATACACATATCTTGCTAATGTTGAACTATTTTTTTTCCAAGTATAAAATAAAGCTCTATGGCCCAGTTTCACACTGGTACGTTTCCCCCTGTTGATGTTTACTTGTACATTTGAGAAGAAAATAACGACTAAAAGTGCCAGTCTGATGGCTCTGTGTGTACTTGATGTATATGATGCCGAGCATGATGGCTGGTAATCAAGGCGGCAGAGTGTTTTACTTTACAGTTCAACATGGCAAGTTTTGATGTAATCATTGACAACATAATAAGCAGTGATCATATAGGTGTTGGACACACACATACAAAACAAAACAGAGAAGACAGGACCTCAGAAGCGCTGCTGTAGATACACTTTCATTGCGCATATCAAGCCTGAGGAGCGAGGCGGGAGTGGGAGCAGGAGGGTCAAAGGCCAAGCAGGAAGTAGACGTAGACTAGCCAGCTAGCCCGCAGGGAAACAAGCTGCAACCACCCCACCGTTAGCCACTTCCACACCACAAAGCAACTTCACCCAAGCTCAAATAGTGACAAATTAGTGAGGCTGTCTGAAGTTAGGGGCGGTTTGACAGTCGTAAAGCCACAGTCTGAAGGTAAAAAGGTTGAGAGACTTAGGTGCTACTCTGAAATCAGTCATCAGACATCTGGTTCACTCATATAACACTTGTCTGCTGTTCCTGGGTTAATACTGACCAGAGTCTGTGGTCACTTGCTAGCAGCAATCTACTTTATTCATATTGCATTTGAACAGATCAACCAGAAAGAAAGTGTTGTCATTGCTATGGATTCTTCAGGGTGGATGAAACATTAATTCTCTGCTTTCACCACGCAGTCTAAAAATACTCATACTAATTGCGACTTTGACAAACGGGTTGATCCAGCTGCATCATTGTGATCGTGTCATTTCATGATTGGAATTTAAGTACGGTGCAGGCATTTCAGGAACAATCAGCCTACAGTTCCATGGTGAATATATTCCTGCGCAGCTCTGAGAACATGTCATAGGTCATCATAGGTCATCTGGGTGTGAACTCCAGTGTGTCTGTTTCCTTTAGGGTCATTTCAACACTTGTACTATCTAATCTATATCTCTAGGTACAGTAACTAATATGTCCCAGACTCGTCTGATGTTCAGAACTTCAGACTGAGGCTTTACAGCCGGTGGGAGGGAGGTGGGGGTTGTTGATGTTGGTTGCGAGCGGCATAGGGAGGGGGTGGGGTGCTTAGGAGACAGGCTTGGCTGGTGTCTGTCAGACTTGCAGAGCCCCCAGACTCAGGTGCAGCAGCAGCATCGGGGCAGGAACATGCTTACCTGTGGCCAGGCCCCCCTCTGCTCTGCCCTTCATCCCTCCTCCTCCTCCTCCTCCTCCAGCTCCTCCTCCCAGGCCCGAGCTGCCCAGGGCCTCCATGGGGTAGGAGGGCCGTTCACCCCTGTAGGGCTTTGGCCGAAAGGGGAAGTCTTTGTCTTTACCTTTGGAGCCTTTGGGCCGGCCTGCTGTCTTCTTCTTGGACTTGCCGTCTCCTTTTACACCCAGTAGGGGGTGCACCTCTGTGGGGAGACAGAAAAGACTTGGTGTTCAGCTTCTCTGGGAAACCATTCCCTGACACCAGTGAAATGTGATAAGTTTATCTCCATAATTCAGTTCTCACCGTCACTCGGCACCCCCTGCAGTTCGATGGTGGTGGTACGAGCCTTTTTCTTTGCCGGGCCTCCTTCAGATGAAGGCTGCCGCTGCTTCTTGTCGCCACCAGCTAATGCGTCCTCTGGTGTACCAGACTGAACCGAGGCATCAGGTGGGGGGCCGAAGGGGTTTTCCTCTGGATCCTCCACCTCTGGGGCAATGGGCAGGTACAACAAGGCCTTATAATCTTCCAGCTCTTCGTCACTGTGGGATGCAAACAAACACAACTCTGAGCAACCAGGATAGTTTGTTCTGGAGGTAATTACATTTATAGGCACTTCATGGTTGACCAGTACGTTAACTGTATTATGGAGCAATTGCAGTGGATTTGAGTAGTTACAAAATAAGATCAGCTAGTTTTCATTCATAAAACTTCAGAATAACTAGAAAAAGAATGGCTGAGGGAATAGTAAAAAGATTTGATGACTCGGCCAGGAGGTGGAAACATGATGTAAAGAACTCAAAATACTTCTTCTCACCTGCTGCAAAAAGCCACGATGGGGTCAACTGTCGTGACGTCCACCTCTTCATCCTCTGCTGCGTCTGCCCCTGTAAAATGTGCCAGAGATGATGTGTGCATGCAACAGAGTGTCTGTGAGCACAATGATCATCCATCTACACGTCCTTGTATTACTGGGGTCTATGCAACTGTTCGAGGTGTGTGTGTGTGTGTGTGTGTGTGTGTGTGTGTGTGTGTGTGTGTGTGTGTGTGTGTGTGTTTGTGTGAAATCTACCTGTTTGCTCAGGCTCACTCTTGTCTTCATCCTCTATATCAAACTCAGACTCTCGCTCTTCATACTCCACATTTTCATCCAGTTCTTTGAAGTCTGGAGCAAAAGCGCTCCAGTTTTCCTGCAGAAAAATCACGTCATCATACAGTGATCTGAGTACAGCGTATTACATCAGATTACATCTGAGTTTCTAACAAATTACTATGATCATTTTATAATAGCAAAATTATGATCTCATTTTTCACCACGAGATGGAACATGTTTGTTACACTCAGCTCTCACCATCGCTGTCGACTTACCACTTGGTTCTGCGCCCAGATTGACACCACTCCACTGGATATGGAGGCAATGATCGGACGGACAGGATGCCACTACACAAAGATGAAAGGTTAATTATGTTGTTGGACAAGAAATTAAACACATAATAAATGAACTAAGTGACAGAATTTTCTTTTTGGCATCCTTACAGCAACATCTAGCAACAGCTCTCCTCTGGTCCCATGCAGGATCTTCACCAGGTTGCCGATGCTCTTCTCCCAGATATAGAGAGCGTGCTGCCTGGCTGAGCCAGCGACAATGTACTCGCCATCTCCGGAGAAACAGCAGCGCTTCCAGGGAGTTCTAAACGAAGAACATACGTGGAGGATGTGTTAACAAGTGTCTGCCACCCAGAGGAAGATTTACATCGAGAGAAAGACAAAACATATCTTAGTTGTTTCAAATAGAAAAACAGAAAAACAATCAAAAACAAAATGAAACAAAAGAAAAAAGAAAGTCTCAATCAAGCATGCATTCATCCCATTTAACCTTTTTAACATAGCCAAGCGGAACCACCTTAAATGAAAATCCTAACTCCACCCATTTACCCACAGAACTCACTGGCATCATCAGAACTAGTTTTTCGACTATCTATAATAAAGCGGCTTAAAAGTTAAAAGATGCAGAAAAACAAGTAATTGGCTGCATGTTTCACATGCAGCAGCTATCTACTGCTCCTTCAGTGTTAGATAGGCTTGTTCAGAGTCCAACCAGTCGTATCTTGAGACAGTTCGCATTCTTTACAACTTCATTTCACTTAAGTGCAATTCAGCATTGCCTTGACATGGACTGTCACAGTTTGGGTCACAATTTTTTCTTGAGTTAACGAACCTGCTGCTGCAGCTGACTCATGTTATGAATATAGAACCAAACAAGCAAACAGCAAACAAAAGACATTCAGGCAACACAAATACCAGTTCCCAGTTCCAACAACACGGTTAGTTGTAGTGAAACAGCATCCACTGCTGACCTACCTGTTGACCAGGTCCTGTAGTTTCTGCATAGGTTCTGGCTCGCCGTCTCGGCCACAGGTCAGAATCTCCCTTCCATCGTACACCCTGATTATTCTGTCTGCTGTGTTTATGAGGAAGCAGCTGGGAATAAACACAAAGCCAGTGCAGAGTAAGAGAGAACCTTTACTATTACTTCAACCAACCATAGGACAGTGTCAAAGATGAGAAAAGACTAGGAATGAGCTCGACACCAGTGTCTAGATCGTTGATGTCAGATCCAGATACTGACAAACCTCCATCCGCCACTCACCTGCCCTTGCGTGCAAATTCAATGGATTTGATGGCGGTGGTGTTGCTGGTGCCAGTTGTCACTCTGAAGGAAGCCACCAGCTCCTGAGTGTTTGTGTTCAACACCAAGATCTACGACAGAAAGAGGGAGAAACACTGAATGACATAAAGCTCATTACATGTCAGTGTAGTTGAGGTTTGAATGGCAAAGGAAAAATATTATTGCTTTTGTGACAAGTGATTAATTTGAACACTCTGACTTTGGCCATCATAACTGGACCGTTTTATGTTTTTACAGAGAAAACGCACTTGTTTTTGAGTTTGCCCTCATCACCTAGCCTGACACCATGGTTGTATCTGCTTGCAGCTTTAACTTTACCGACCGCTTTCGTGAATGTGTTATTTTGTTTCAGTTGAATCTTTGAAGAAAGCCTTGTGAGATAGGGAGACTGACCTTTCCTTTGGCATTTCCAGTGTATATGTATTCGCCCCGTCTGTCAAAGGCAGCAACCACATTCAGATCAGAGTCGTCATCCACAGGCAGGACGACATGTTTGGAGTCTGATAAAGTCAACAGGACTGGGGCTGACTTCATGGGACACACCAACACTTTGTCCCTAAGGAGAGGAAAAAAAGATATATCTTTAGTACTACACAGTACAGAAGATGAGCTTGACCTTTAATAAAGAAAATGAATTGGAAAACAACTGCTGTACAATTTGCTACAAATGCTAACTAGTCACTCACATGTCTCTGGGATGACACTGCAGTTTTAGAATGGGTGAGGGGAACCGGAACCTCTGGTCACAATCTCCAGTCAGGACATCCCACTGCGAAACAATGTTGTCTGTGGAGGCACTCACGAGCTTGTGACCGTCTCGACTCCAACTGCACACACAGAGTTACTGAGAATAACTATGCTGTTCACATTAACAGTGGCATACAACAAAATGATTATTTCCTCACACAAAAAGCTATGGGATAATGAAGTGAAAAAGGCAACATTTTACCACTTATCGTAGAGCGTTTGAGATTTTGAGTTGAGTTTTCCTGTTCCTAATATTCAGATGCTTCAGTGTACAAAACTGTGGCATTCCCAAATTCACATGTTTTTTCAGTGTACACAATGTAATTATGATAAATTCTTATACAGGTCATATGGACATCTATAAATGTCACACACCAATATTAATATCAGTTATCAATATCTGCCTAAATGGTACATCCCTATCTATAGTATATGTGTAATTAAGACGAGACAACCCCACACTGTGTATATCTCACCATAAAGAGCACACCGGGTGGATGTGTGCGCTGATTATTTTGGCAATGCCCCGTGTGAGGAAGTCCCAGATGACAATGCGGCCGTCATTGCAGCCCACAGCCAGCAGGGTGCCCCAGCGGTTGAAGGTACAGGTGAGTGCCATGCTGATACAGTCGAGAGTTCCATCTGCTTCCTAAACACAAACACGTTCATGGTCGGGTGACAATGGCAGAAAAGAGAAAAGAACTCCCCATGTGAAATACAAACAGACTGAAAAACTCCTTTGCCCCCCACACTATTAAACTGTACAGGAGGAAGAGGACACAGGGTAGGGATAGGAGCTTCTGGGAAGCTCATTTGTACACACAAGAACTGTTGTTTACCTCTGGATAGTTCTGCCCGAACGACTCTAAAAAGGAAAAACATAACAACTGTGATAAGAGTGTTATCCAACATGGGAGGACATTACGGACAGGTACGATTTTTTCCCGACAAAGTCAAGATGATATGAAAAGAATAACACGGGTGAAATGCTGATTTGCAGCAGGTAAACATTCAGAATTGTAAACAACTGTTAGGATTCTATAAGGAGAAACTGTGTACTGCCTTCGGTGTCACCGTAAACAGTCGTTGCCCCCCACTCTGACGAGCCATCTGTATTTTGTTCTTCCCCATTACCTTAAAACCATTCTTAGGCGTGATGAAGAACAAATACCAAACCTTCAGCAACGCTGAAATTAGGACTTTTCATGTAAAAACCGTTTTCATTCTCGCACTGACAACACATGTGCTATCATTAGCTAAGTGACACTTTTCAATTTAATACAGAACAAAATATGTGATCAGACTAAAATTTTACTTTAGTACGAGAGTAAACGGCGAACGATGTGACCTAACTGTACGAAGATATTCTTGAAATTAATCTTATTTCAATTAGACTCCTTACGGTCGCTGTTAGCATGCTAGGCTAACTTGCAACGCTAACCATAACAAGGCATAACATTGCTGGTGGAGATGACAGGCAGGAGCGTATACAACAAAGTGGTATTCTTAGCAGTTACCGAGCAGTTCGAGGTTCATTGTTGGACAGCTGTGGATCCAATCTTGCTTAAAAATGGATTTTAGTAATTATTTTTGATAAATTTCACTCGTATTTACTTCGGCGATGACTGCCGGGAGACTGGCGCCGAGCCTCCAGTAAGGACCCCAAACAGTGTGGCGAAGAATATGCCTGAACGAATTGGAAGTGATTCTGCACAAACAGCTCCCTCTACCCGCTCCTCAATCAGGTGCTTTACCTGTTACAGCAGGAATTTACTCTTACTTAAGTTTTATTCTTCATTTAACAAAATAGACATTAGAATAACTCAGAAATATACAAGCAACCAGTCATTCCAGTGCTTAAATTTAGAAAGTACACAAATTTAGAAAGTACACAAATCTAAAAAGTATGATGACAATAATGGGGAGAAGGAGAATGAAAATAAAAATACATGTATAAATTACCAAAAAGGTAACCAATTGAAGGAAGCTTGCACAAGAGCTATTTTAGACATAATTAACATGCAATTATGATGAAGAAGTGAATCTTTGGTTGTGTTTGAAATCTCAGTATGGAACCAAAAGTATCCAAAGTGTATGTTTGTTTGTTTCTTTGTTTGTTTGCTTTTGGCTGAAATAAGAACTTCTTTCCAAAACTTAAGCTCAACCCATCTGTACTTGCATACATGCCACACACAATGCACCCAGAGCAATGTGGAATGGTTGCAGGTGATCAGCACCTGACAAAAAGGCAGCTCTGGTGTGACATTTAATAATGAGTAAATTTTGAACATGCTCAGGGTAGTCTTAGTTTATCCTTCAGTGCAGATGGTTACCTGGTTAACCAAAGACACTCCTGGGATTGTATTGACAACCCCTAGAGGTTTGTTTACACAGAAGGGTGTTCAACAATAGTACAAAGACTATAAACACTTCTGAATCTGAAACACGAATTGAAAGACCAGTCCACTTGTTGAGAAACTGAGGTCAATGATCGTATTTGAGTCTTCTCAGATTGAAAATCTGGCTAGTAACAACACAGAATTGCATAGTATGCTGTGTAAATCATGACTCTGGTGACTCTCTCACTGACAAACACACATTCATCCCAAACACAGAACCCGTCAAGCAGGATGCAGATGTCACAAGTATGAGTTTTGCATTCATACCAGTTCCAAATGTTCTGCCATCATGTTAACAGCTCCAAACACAGTGAACCAGTGAACAAATAGTGGCAACTTTGAAACTGCCACGAGAAAGATATCATCTAATTATCTAGTAGCAATACCATTATGACAAAGACCTTTCCTGCCCTCTTAATTGACCCTTATCTTTTCCTCAATCTTAAAACGCAATCTAACACGCTCACTGTGGCTGTGTAAAAATGTAACATGTCCACTGGCATCATGATAGTTCAAGCTTTATTTGACTGCAGGTTACGGTCAACATCATACATCATCATGTAGCACTTGACCTTTCACTCATATCGATACACTATCTTTATGTTTTTAGTCTGTATGTGACAAGAATCTCTTTAATTCAGAACTGACTCACACACACACACACACACACACACACACACACACACACACACACACACACACACACACACTCTCAGTTTGCAGCTGATTGAATGATCCGGAGTTGGATCCGGTGTTGAA
>CAAKHB010004959.1:4786-22277 GCA_901007665.1 Aeoliscus strigatus
GCAGCTTTCCATTTACAGTGGACGTACTTGTTGTGTTCTGGTTAGTGTGGAACCAGCACTGGTCTCACCGGTGACATGCTGGTGCTAGCAGACAGTGGTGAAAACGGTTCCTGAAAGCTGGAGTGAACACACACACTCACCGACGGCCCACAGCACCGTGTCATAGGTGTCCTGCAGTTCGCCCCCTCCCTCTGGGTCGCTCCATGTCACCTGGACGGTTCCTGAGGAGAGTTTGTCCACGCGCTTTGGGACGCACCTCCACACAAACCTGGTCCCATGGGACTGCATGTGGTCCGTCACCAGAGCCGCCATTTGCTGCACCGACAACAGACTGTCACTGGCAACCTCAACATTTAACAACGTTTCATTTAAAATGTCAATACAAATACATCAAAATATAAAAGGCAAAAAGAAAACACAAATTATTGTACATATTGTACAAGCATTTGGACTTCTTTTATTAGTTACACCACTTCTATAATCAATATAAAGTCAATGATTGTTTCCTCATCAGTAGAGCAGATTTTATCTTTCATTGTTACATTTATCAACGTTTGTGGAACTGAAGCCCAATAAGAGAATACAATAAAACATGAAATAAATGAAAATAAACATTAAATTTGCCTTTATTACAGCTTTTTTTTTGCTTTAATTTTTGCTTTGCTTTAAATATTTGTTTGCAAATTCACAACATGTTAATGTTCATGAATATTTTTTCCTGAGAGCATAGTGAGTCTGTGTGGAACAATGAATTTCTTAAGCAGAAATGGAGTGACCAGTACCTGATCGAACCCGCGGAGGGCGATGCTGCGCACCATGACGGTGACATCCAGGCCGATGCCGGTGAGGAACCCCGCGCACTCCAGAGCCACATCTGATCAGCAGCAGCTCAGGACCACTGACAGTGTGTCAACTGATTGCTGAGAAACACTTAATCCTTTTCTACTAAATGGGGATAGAGGTGGGCACAGCAGACTCACATCGCATTTCGGTATCATACATGCTGATAATATATATCACGCTTTATTGTTTTTTTTTCTGAAACAATCATTTAAAAATTGCCCTACTCTCATTTAAAAATGATCATCTCCATTAACAAATCAGGTATGTATGTATCTGACACTCACAATCTGGAAGTGGTGCTACAGATGTGACACATGAATCCCCAAAGCTACATTAGCACGAGCATAGAGTCAAGTACCGTAATTACGCCATTATTGGCGCTATGAGAGAAAACATGGAACACTTCCTGAGAGCTGAGAAGTGTCACTCGGTTCCTCTCCCTGGTGTGAAAGAGGAGAAGGATCGTTACTGTAACGCCGACAACTTGGCTGTGAATTGTAACCTAGTGACACGTCTCAGCGCTTACACGTTTTCTGTCGTGTAATTACGGTACTCCACAGCCTGCTAGTGCCAATGTATGGGCAGTGATGGCGCTGTGCCGTTGCTGGCGTTGCTGACTAGTGATTTTCTTACAGGCGGCCGACAAAGGATACAGCTGGCTCCAACCACGAGTCTGAAAAACACAAACAGAGACAGGCTCTTCAGACAGCGCAACACAACAGTCCAAATACAGCCGGTGTGTGTGTGTGTGTGAGAGAGACAGCACGACTGTGACCTGCCAGATACAACAAATCAAACCTCACGCTAAAATTGTTGACTTAGCATCCAGCAATTAGCGAGGTGATGAACTGTGAAAGCCCAGAAACTATGAGTGAAGTAGAGAGGTGTGAAGGAAATGTTGAAAAAAAATGAGAAGAAGGGGGCAGTAAACCGTGTGTGTGTGTGTGTGTGTGTGGTCCAGGTGAATCACACTTGTAATCCAGCCTTGAGGAGAGCTAATTGCTAGCGCTTAGGCTAATCCCCGCAGATGGGGTGCGCCATGTTTGGGACTGGAGTCCACACGTCAGGCTGCTGAGTGACGCCACCATCTCCTCCTCCTCCTCCTCTTACGTCGGCTCCACTTGACAGCTCGGGATGCCTGCGGGCGAATCCGGCACTCGCTAACGCTAACCACTAAAAGCCCTAGTGCCCATTCTCCCCGTGTCTGTGTAATGCGCAGCAGCACTTAGCACGTATTGTGTAGCGGATTAAAGAGCTTTGGTTGGATTCTACATTTCTACGTCTACTTTCATCAGTGGCAATCCCCTCCTCCTCCTTCATCATCTTCCATCTTCTTAGTAGTAATAGTAGTAATAGTCGTGCAAGTAAGGTACGCGAACGTGTACTAGCGGGGATGTGGTTCCTGGGGTACTGTGGGTGTTAAAGGGTTAAGAGATGAATGTAGGCAGAGATCCCAGTATCCCGGTGCTACATTGGTGCTAGCATACTTTGGAATACCGTAATTAACAACTATTTGTGCGACATGAGAAAATGTAGACCAGTTCCCGACAGCATATCCAAGTTGTCATTACGGTAATGGTTTGCCGGCTTACGACAACAGAGTAAACAACATTACCGTAATGACTTTGAGTAACCGATCAAGGTATTCGGAGCGCAAACAGTCGTGGACCAGGAGCACACAGGTGTGTGCGAAAGAAAGAGCGACAAGGCGGCTAAGGCTAATGCTAGCCCACAGCTGACATCCTCTCCTCGCCCTCGGGGTGGTTTGACGCCCGCTTCAGCGTCAAAGGACCTCCTGAACTCAAGTGGATAATTCTGTTTCGTGGACAAAGACGCATCGGTAATTGTTTGAAGTTTCATTCTCTGAGCGAGTCTCTGTCACCGAGCGGTCGAGAGGCTGAATAGCAGCTGGGGGTCAAATTAGAAAAGACTGTGGGTCGTTGTTGCCGATAGCAACCACTGTTCGACCGATTCATGGGCGAACGGTGTGACTGAAAAGATCACTGAAAAGATTTGGTAATTTCACAGTTCAGCCGAGTGCGTCAGTGAACCAGATTTGTCTGTTCCCTGCGAACGAGTTAACTGACTCAAAAACGAAACTTACATGAACAAAAGTAAACTTGAAATTATATTTTGAAAATTCGGAATATATTTTTACTGGGTGGATGCTAGTGATTCAGTACACCTTAGAGAACCGTTCTGCCCATCACTTGTTCATTTTGAACTAAAAAAAACAGCCAGTAATTCAAAACAATTAAAAAGTCCTCGCTGCAGGTGAGAAGTACCTGGAACTGTCACCAGGTGCAGCTGCTCGCCAGCAGGAAATGAGCTATCAGCCGGCCGATGACAGCGGCCAATCGTCGGGATTAAAGGGTTTGTTTTCCGTGATGCACGGCGCTCTGGTGAGTCAGCAGGTGAGGACAGGCTGATGGAGAACGGAGGAAAAACAAACGTGTCCGTGACGGTCGGCGGCCAGCGGCGCGTTCAGACTGTTTCTCTTGGATGCAGACGGACGGCACAGGTGATAAGAGGGAACTGGTAGGCCCCGCCCACTCATGTTAGCGACAGATACGTGGTTTGAATTAGGAGACTCCAGAGTCTCCTGTTGGTGAAGACCACTGAGCTCCAGAGCAACATGTTAGCGCAGGAGTTTAGCGTGTTTAGTTATTGTTGAGTCATGTCCTGATTCTTTCGAAAGAACTAATCTTTTTGGTTAATAAACTGCACTGAATCACTGAAAAGATTCATTCATTTCACAGTTTAGCTGAGTAAACCTGATTCGTCCGTTTGTTCCTTGTGAAAAAATCGGCGATATGAATCACTGACTGAAAATGAAATTTACAATGAAAACGAAAACTGCTGCGCAGCAAATGTACTGAGTGTACTGGTGGAATTAGGTCACTGCACAGTCGTACTTCAACGAATCACTAAACGAACTGTGCAGCGAACAGTGGGTATAGTGATACACAATCAATGTACTGATTCACTGTGGATGAACTGATTCACAGTGGATGAACTGATTCACTGTGGATGAACTGAACTGATTCACTATGGATGCATTTACCCACTGAACGTGAGTCCTGATCTTCAGCCGTTCAAACTGACAGAGAACTGAACTGAAGATGAGTTTGAAACATCTAGAACGTATTAAAGTCCACATTCACCTCTGTCATTCAGTGACGGGCACCGAACGATTCAGTGAAGGAATCTTGTTATGAACAGATTCTACCGATTCAGTCCACCTAAAAGAACAGTTTTTCCCATCACTACCCTTGAGGTGTGTTGCTATGGCGACGATCACAGAAAAGCAGCTCACGTTTTTCCAGGTGACTTCTTCAGCCAGAAGATGTCGTCACTGGTGATTCCGTGTTCCTTCGCTCCTGGAACCTGGAAGACTCAGAATTCAGCTCAACGGACGCTTTGGTGGGAACGCCCAGGCCCGTCACACAGATGGGAGGGGCCGTGACTTACATTGGAGGGGAACCTCGGCCGTCCGCCTGTTGCTATGACGATGTTTTTGGCGGTCAGAGTCATCTGCGTGAGCAGAGAGGAAGCTTGAGAGCACATCAGCCATCGTTCATTTCCATCTTAAAACAAGGAAAGTGAGTCTTCATGACGGAATCAAACACTGAACAACTGCCGAGCCCTTTCCGAAGTTCAAAGTTCAAAGTCCAAGTCGTGGACAGAACTGGGTCAGAATCCAAGATGGCGTCAGCAGATGTGTGTTTCATCACTGAGGTCTGTGTCCACGACAACACACATTGGTTTTATCTGCTGTCTGTGAACGTTGTTCTGACACACTAACCAGTGGAGCCGGACGTCACACAATGAGCGGTCAAACACAGAAAATGGGGAGAATCACAACCATCTCATAACCCAAACAGTCGTCATTCTCCTCAGAAACCTCTGGTAATCGATAAGTGAAAATAAACTACAAAATCCACAATGGACGTCACATGCCGGCATCGCGCAAATGACGCTATTTAACCGCCACAGGAATGTCTGAAATGTGTGCGCGCCCCCTCTCACCTCCTTCCCGGCTCCGGTTCGTCCTCTGACGGTGTGCTGGTCCACCAGACTCCCTCTGACGTTCAGGTACGTCACCTTCCTGAGGAACAGGACGATAAAAGCTCTGCGGACCAAAGCACCGGTTCACACTCACACTCACCTGTCCTGGAGCTGAACCCGGTGACCCCAGTTCAGAGACCGGACGTGGTTCTGAACCGCTTCCGCCATCGTGGCCCTGACGACCACAGCAGACGATACACATCATGAACGGCCTTTTGAAACACTTTGTCTATTGATTTTGTTTTTTATCTTCTGCTGAGCCTCCAATGTGTTTTTCTTCTTCTTTTACTTTTCTTACTTCCTCTTTCTTTCCTTCCTCTGTTTCTACTTGCTGCACATTGCTTAGGCATGTCCATATGAACTGAATATACTCTCACCACTTTCTCACATATAAAGGGAATACTGCTGAATCATGCTGAATGACAGGAGAAAACAAGGAGACAAACTTAGTGGTTAAATCACTTTTTGTAGAATTTGTTCAACTTTATAGCTTGTTTTGCATGTTTTATTTTATCAAGAGGCTCCTGGAAGAGTCAGAAATAACATTTCCTTTTACACCTCTGGTATTATTCTTGTCCTACTGAGGTTTCCCCACTAGATGGTGCTGTTAAGCCATTTATTGTCTGTTGTTCTGGCATGGGGTCTCAGAACATGATTATTTATCCCAGAGGAAAATGTGTTTGTTACAACAGCTCCGACAGACAAACAAACACACGCACACACACACTGCATAGAAAAGCAGGTTCAGTGAATCTGAGCTTGTTCTGTTCCTGAAATGTCTTTAAAGTCCAGTTCAGACCAACGATTCCAGGAGCAACAACCAACAGTAGAACGTTTACTGAGGCTCCGAGCTGCGACCGCTCACTGACACCCCACATAAACTACTGTTGTTTCGGCAAACAGGAAGAGGAACAGCAGAACAAACCCACCAGAGAACTCCACTCTCATTATCGACGAATTTCTGCAACATGTGCTGTGGTGTTTCTCTTTGTGGTTTAGTTAGCATAGCACATACAATAACATAGCATATAGCATAGTGTGTAGCAGCATTTCAAGCTGTGAAGATACGGTTTCATCAGCGTCCTCCATCAAACAGTTAGCATGTTGGTTAGCATGTTTGTAGCTGTCACACAGGGACACGCACACCAAACATGAGAACCTATCGCCAGCTCGCAGCTGATTGGTCAGAACGTTGGAACATCATCAGAGTGAACAGGTAGAATCCTTGTAGGACATTCAGACGGCTGAAACCTCTGCTGGACCGTTCCGTTGCTCCTGGAGTCTGTGGTGGACTGGCCGTGATGAGTCATGTGTTTGAATTCGGTTCATCAGTGACGTGTGATGAGGACCAACCGACCCAGTGTTCTCTCTCACCTACCAGTCATGGCGGACCGGTCCTGGGACCTCCCACCCGTACATCTGAGCATCTTTGACAGCAGCTCCAAGCAGAGCAGCCTGGTGCATGAGCTTCTTCGGGATGCAGCCGACGTTAACGCACGTGCCACCGAGTCCCCACTTGGTTCCTGTTTGCAAGAGATAAGTAAGTAAATACACAGTGTGTATTTGACTCTCAGGATGTGCTGTGGAGCAACGTACCTTGGACAGACGGTTCCACATAATCTAACACAGCAACTTTCTGTCCGAGCTGAGCGGCTGTGGTGAAGCAACAGGTTGATCAGTGAGAGGCTGTGAGAGGTCGGCGGTGACGTCAGAGACACATTTCATCGACATCTCACCTTCCTTGGAGCAGGCCAGACCCCCCGAGCCGCCACCAATCACCACCAGATCATAGTCGTATGTCCCTGCGTGGATTCACACATGGACACAGTGAAATGTGAAGATGTTATTTCACTCCGATGTCACGTTATGAGTTCACGCATCAAGTAGCAGATAAACACACAACCTATTCCTTTACAATGACAATTAATTTTTCTTTTATTTATTGCTTGTGTCTTTTAGTGTTTGTGGAATTTGTGTTATTATTATTAGTATTATTGATATTATTATGTTGTGGTGAATTCACATTAGACCCCAAATGATCTGCGTATAATCAGTTTTGTTTGCAAAGCACAATTAATTTGAATGTATCTGTCAACGAATAATGACACATTCGATGGATATTAAATATATGTGAGGGCATATACACGAAATACATGAAATGGAGCAGTTTATTTCCTACTTGACAGTAAATCATTGACCGCTACAACAGCGCTGACAGTTTGATAACGTGATTTCGGCGGGAAATTACGCAACAAAACACGTCAAACTTTTCCGAACAGCTCGTTTTAAACATCAACATGAAGCACAGGAAGCTGAGGAATGACATGTTCCACGGTTACCTGTCAGGTGTCTGGTGAAAACACGCAAACAATTGTTTGTTTTCCAGCGGCTCCTGACTCTGTACAGCGCCGCCATATTGTTATGGTGACAGGACCCTGGCGGCGGGAAGTTGGTGCCCCGAGAACTGCCTGAAGAAAACTGTAAGGTTGACCGAGTAAATTTTCCTGTAAATTACCACTACTAATACTACTAATACTAATACTAATAATTATTATTATTCTATAATAATAATAATAATAATAATAATAATAATAATAATAATAATAATAATAATAATAATAATAATAATAATAATAATAATAATAATAATAATAATAATGTATTGTAATTGTACAGCGTCCTTAAGTGTCCTGAAAGGCGCTTTTATTATTATTATTATTATTATTGGTAGTCTTAGAAGTCGTAGGTAGTCCATATTAGTAGTCCGTCGTAGTGTGTGTGTATATATATATATATATATATATATATATATATATATATATATATATATATATATATATATATATATATATATATATACAATTCTTATTTTATTTTTTTATTTATATGAATCAGATAACTATTGGTTGTTTCAACTTAATATAATTCCACCTTTTATTCATGTGGTTATGAAATAGCAATACTCTTTTTAAAAAATCTACTTCTATAGGACTTGCAAATTCATGTAAAATTTTACTTTATTGTCGTACATTTTTGTTTGTAATGTCATCATCATGAAGAAGCGACAAATGTGTCCACTGAGGTGAGCACTGTGCATGAGTTTTTGTTTTTAAAGTTGAATGTGAACCTGTAAAGACATTTTTACAGTGTGGCTACTATACAAACGTCTTTTCTCAGTGGAAACAAAGGCAGAGAATTAGGACACAGCTTCTCTCCAGGCATGATTTATTGAAAACACACCAAATGTATACTCTACAAACCAGTATTTGTCCATTATGTTTAACAAGCGTAATATTTGCCTGTGGTATTAGTAAAATTAACATGATACATTCTGACTCGCTACCAACTTCTCTTTGAAAAGCCAACAGGATCACCAGCTTTTTATTTTTAAGTTTATCATACAATGTAACACAAGGCAGAAACCCACTGACAGTCTAAACTACTCTGGCTTTGGGACGGCGGGAGGGTTGGATGCACTGCAAAAACTCAAAACCATACCTAGAATTTGTCTAATTTCTGGTCAAAATGTCTCATTTCCTGTCACAAAATCTCTTTACACTTAAAATAAGACACATCACCTGAAAAAGCAACTTGTTTTTTGACAATTTTCACTTGTTTCAAGCACATTTTCTCATGAAAAAAATCCGCAAACTTTTTTTTTCTTTTCTGCTGGTCATAAGAAAACACTTGTTCCACTGGCAGATTTAAGTGAAAAATTTGCTTGAAACAAGTGGAAATTGTTAAACACAAGTTACTTTTTCAGGTGATGTGTTAAGTGTAAACTGATAGTTCTGACTAGAAATGACACACGTTCTTTGAAAGTTTGAGAATTTTTGCAGTTTGGGGATGGAGGAACAGACGGGTTGCAGAGATGAAGGTGGTTGTGGGGGGGTAAAGTTATATAAAACACACTTTATCTACCATGGAAAAGGTTAAGGCACATGATAGGTACAAACACGTCTGCTACTGAGTCTGTTCTGATGGTCTGAGTCATGTCTTTCTACACAGGTAAGTTTGTTCACAGCTGTGGATCCGCTCACCATCCTACATCAACCCTCTTTTTTTACGAAATGCCTGTTGAAACAAGTCCAGGTCCTTTGGTTGGTTGGTCCGATGAGAGCACACACGTCTGAGGACACAGAGGGGGATGCTGGGTGTTGGAGTCCTTTTTTTTGTACTATTATTCTAATTATTTTTTGTTTGTTACCACAACGCACATCTCTGTAAACACTGTGTAAAATATGCAAGCCTTTATAAAACCACATCACAGAGAGAGAATCGATGCAGGCACATGCCGTTCGCCTTGATGACGCGTGAATGGAGGAAGAGAGACGCTAGTATGATTCTGCCCCCCTCCCCCCAACACACACACACGTACCACTCTAAAACTTTGTAAAAAATATTTATACTTGTTTTTATACAGCGTGATGCTTCATTTCTCTCTCCTCCTGCACATGAATGAATGGGTTAATATCCAAAATGACATCACACACACAAACCAACAAAAAAAAACAAAAGCTGGCACTTGGAAAGAACATTTGAACACATTTTCGTCATGCACACGACTGAATATTTCACCTTGGAGATGCAGCGGCAGAGAAAAATGAGGCGCTCGCCTGACCTCTGACCCCTCCAATGTGTCTGTAGGAGACGGGGTGTCAGACAACGGTCCTTTGGGATAAGGATCCTTTTGTTTTTTTGACAATTAAAAATATAAATAGGTGATGGACGACATCATCTGACACACAGTTAAGTTATGTGGTTATCCAATGAGATGTGCTTTCCAGACAATTCATATTAATATACAACTAAGAGGTTATTTTATCTGTCCGTTTCCTTTTTTGACCTTAATATACATTTATATAAAACCAGAAACAAGATCTATCTGTCCAAACATGTCTTCTGTCAGAAAACACAAATCCTTTATAAACAAAATGCCTCAAATCCTCTTTATTACACATCATTGACAAAGATCACGACAAGCCGAACACGCCGACTTGAGATCAAACCAAACATCTGCTTCCTTCCAGACGTTCCTGCCACTCCCTCTGCTCCTCGCTTTGTAAAAAAAAAAAAAAAAAAAGACATGGATCACCTGTTGGTTGAACACGTCAAAGCATCTCAGTGCAGTTTTTTCTCTTTAAACACAGTGAAACCAAATGGATTTGTGAGTTTCATGAGCCACGCCCACTTTTCCTCTCCTGACACCTGAAAACATTCCTGGACACTATGGTCCAAACCTTTGCACACCAAAAAAAAAAAAAAAAAAAATCTGAAAGCAAAATCTGAAAGTGGAATTCTTCTCTGAATTCCACTCCTCCATTAGGGGCAAGAAAGACCTTTCTTCTTCTTCTTCTTCTTCTTCTTCTCCTTCTTCCTCAGGTTTCCTTCCAACACACGTTCCTTTCACCCATCCACCACCTCGCTCTGTCCATCCTTCACACGTCCACGTCTTCACCAGCGCCGGCGTCTGGTGAAGCTCGACAAGAGTCAACACTGTAGAGTTCACATGCTGTCCAGTGGGAATGTAGATATGTAAAAGTAGTCACACTTTGATTTGCTGCTTCCGCTGGCGAGTCGCCGTCATGACCGTCATTTTCTTTTCTTTTTTTTCTTCTTAAATTTTCTTATCTGTACAAAGTTCAACTCCAAAGATGAGCTTCGTATGAAATGGCAGTGGTGATATGACAGATCCTCCTCTAGGTGGGGTGTCATTTTTTTATTTTGATTTTTTTCTTTTAAGCCTGGGGAAATAAGAGAAACAGAAAGAAATCAGAACAGACGACGAGTTTCAGTAAAGAACATGACAACAAAGTGAAATACGCTGGAAATGCGCTTTCTCTCTTCCTTGAGTTGTTTGGCACCATCTGGGGTTTGGCTTAGTTGAGCCTACCACAGCGTGAACACTGGGAGCAGATGCAAACAAGCTAGCCAGGCTCCATTCAAAGACACAAAAGCATCCTGTGCCAGTGAATTTTATGCTTTTAGTTCAATATATATAATCTATGAGCCTTTCAGGTCTTGGTCGAGTTGTGGCCAACGGTTGGTGAGCTAAGCTAACAACTCAGGAGTTATACTTTCATTTTTAACAAATTTAATGCTGATTTTTTCTTTCTATATTCTTCTTGTTTTAACTCTAAAGAGAATAAAGTTACAGACATGGCGACAAACAGTAAAAAGTTAAATGTTTGGCACCATATAGCTTAGTACTGGGTGCAGATGGACATTAACTTGTCACGCTTCTTTGAAGGATGCAGCAGAAAACACTGTGTGTGTTTAGTTCACAGGTGAGAGCTGGTTCATCATTGGTGGTTGGTTGGTTGGTTGGTTGGTTGGTTGGTTGGTTGGTCGAGTCACAAAGAGACAAATGTCCAGGAGGATGGAAACAAACACATCAGATGGATGGACGGAGAATACTCACCTGATCCTGAAAACTACTACTACTAGTACTCATAGTACTACTTCTACGAATACTGCTAGCAGTGGTACTAATAATACTACTAGTACTTCTACTACTACTAGTAGCACTAGTAACACTTCTACTATTCCCCGTACTACATGGGTAAAATACAACAAATCATATGACACTCAAACACTGAGACGTCACAGTGGATGGACACGACTTCAGACAGAAAACTGAGATTAAATGATGATGATGATGAAGAGGGGGAGGAGGAGCAGGAGGAGGGAGACGTGGAGGAAGAGGTGGAGGAGAGGAGGAGGAGAGGGGGAGGACGTGAGACAGGAAGCAGCTCAGTCACCAGGTCAATTATTCACTTGTGTAGGTTTTAGATTTTCTCCCCCAGTGAGGAGAATCTGGAGTGTCAGTAGTATCTCTAGAAGCTTGGACCTGGTGTACCTGTAGTACCTGTAGTAGTACCTGTAGTACCTGTAGTGTCTGGAGTACTATGAGCTGATACGGTTCCAGTTTCACTACCAGCAGATACCAGAAGTACATGGAGAGAACCTGCCGTGGGGTCAGCATGACAGCAGGTGGTGGTGGTGGTGGTTGAGCGTGAGGGTGAACGGGTGATTGGATGAACGGGTGAACGGATGAACGGGTGATCAGATGAACGGGTGAACGGATGAACAGGTGAACGGGTGATCGGATTAACGGGTGACCGGATGAACGAGTGAACGGGTGATTGGATGAACGGGTGAACGGATGAACGGGGATGGATGAACGGGTGAACGGATGAACGGGTGATCGGATGAACGGGTGATCGGATGAACGGGTGATCGGATGAACGGGTGATAGGATGAACGAGTGAACGTGAGGGACGTACGGGTGGAGCAGCGATCTAGGGATGGGACACTGAAGAGGTCCTCCAGAGGTCCTCCAGAGGTCCTCCACAGGTTGCCACCTACCATGCAGGAACTAGACCCAGGAGTCAACAGGCTGAGGCTTTACGTCACACGTGTCCACCAGACTGACCCCAGGTCTGTTAGTCCTCACATACTGTTTCCTATGGGTGTCGTTCTGAGCCAAAGGTCACACACACACACACACACGAGAAGAACAAGGTCAGTGCATGCACACACACGCGCGCGCGCACACACACACACACACACACACACACACACACACACACACACACAAACACAACAAGAAGAACCATAAGGTCAGAGCACAAACACACACACAGATCGCAGAAGTGTGCGTTAGTTCCTTTGAGTCTGAAAGATCGACGACAACAACAGCAGACGTGCAAACGAAGGCGCGAGCTGAAGTTTCAGCAGCCAATCAGACGCTAGCAGAGATGCTAGAGAGCAGACGCGTGAGTGTGACAGCGCTGACAGAAAACACCCAACGGTTCCTGAAGGTTGACAAGTTGACCTTCATAGCCATGGTGCTGTCATTACAGTAATGACTTGCTGAGCAAATGGGATTACCGTAATGACAGCAACATGGCTGTTGTCAACTTCCAGGAACCGATGGAGGTTTTCTCCGTCTAGATCCTTCTTCACACCAGGTAGAGGAACCGATGACACATTCAGGAACCGTCTTCGGATGGCGCAGATTGTCTTGTGACTACTCCAAAGTATGCTAGTGCCAGTGTATCGCCGGTGATACGGTTGTTGTTGAAGGGCTACAGACTCTGTCCGTCACGTGTCGTTGAGTCGGTCCACAGGCTCGTTAACGTCCTTCAGACACAGGTCATCAAGGTGATGGTACCTTGAGCGGCTCCTGCTCCGTCAGGTCCACCGAGACGTCCCCCATCTTGTATTTACAGTCTTTGTCCCTCGGGTCGATGGTGGAGTACCCGTCTGAGAACAGAGGACGGAGAATGTTAGAAGCCCACAGGACGTTCAGAAGAGGACCGTTTGACCTCCATGTCCTTTAGAACCTGAGAGAACCTCAGCTGTAGAACCTCTACATGACATAACAAGTTACCTTTAATTCAAGAACCTTTACACAATCAAACTGCTACGAAGAACTAGAACCTAAGTTACATACCACTTACTGAGAACATTAAAGAACATCTAGAATCTAAGCTCTAGAACTCCTACAGAAACTTCAGTACAGAAATCTTCCAGAACCCTCGTAATATAACTGTTGTTGAACTGAAAGTGTAGAACGGGAGTTATAAAACTAGATGATGAAATAATAAGAACGCTGTATAACCCATATGATAGAACGTCCATAGAACATGAATCTTAGAACTCTGATAGGACTCTGACAGAATGTACCTCTGTACCTCTGTATACCTCTGTAATGACTGACTAATAATCACCAATGTACAACTGATGAAAACTCTCCACAACATCCGTTGTAGAACCCTGGAGAACCCCCATAGAACCCAGAACCTCCCAGCTGGCTGACCTTGGTTCTTGTCCATCAGGGGCAGGGTGGTGTCGTCATAGCCCGGCGTCCCGTTCTTCGTCGCTTTGGGAGTCGCCGTCACTGTCGGCTGAGAGAAGCAGAACGTGAGCGTGGACGCAGGCGATGGAGGAACCCGGTTCCCCTGTCAGACTGAGAGACTGAGAGACTGAGGAGGCTGTTACACCCGAACAACTTACCTTATCTGACCCTACTCCATCCTAACCTACCTTATCCTACTTTAAATGTCATTTTGACTTACCTTATCCTATTCAATCTTACATTATACTTCTTCACTTTCCTTCTCTAATCTATCCTACTTTATCTTATCTTGAATTATTCATTTATTCACTGGGTTGCTATGGCAACAGACGATTGGCGGGTCAGAGGTGAAGCTCCGTACCTGGAAGTGGCTTTTGTTCCAGCCATCCTTGGTCAAGGCGTTCCGAAGTTCCTTGTAGCTCCACACTGTCTGCAGCACGTGGGACGCCGCCTTTGTCTCCCGAGCTGATTGGCTGATGGCGACAAGAACAAATGAGGACGAAACAAAGACATAACGATGTCAGGAGGCTCGTTTAACATGACCGGGAGCGTGTCGCTGCCTCTATCAATCTGTGTGTTCTAAGACGTCGGGTCCCTCCGGCTGCTTCGGGGGATCGACTCTTCGGACGAGTTCGGACGAGTATGTTTCCTTTCGTTAGCTGCGAATGATGTGGGCGTGGCTTCACAAAGAGCGTCTGGTTGGCGTGTGACCAACGCTTCATCACAGCAGCGCCTCACATCTCGAAGGGGACCTTAACGTCAAGCTGATAAGGAGACGCCTCTCGGAACGCCTGCGCTAAACATGGAGACCTGTTGAGGCGGCAGCGCTGATAACGACGCCCTCCAGCGAAGGCTGTGTGTTTGTGTGTGTGTGTGAGCTCAGGCTTGTTATACAGTGCTATGGTGGGAGAGCATGGACCATTATCGACGCATTAAACTGGGCTCCATTAATGCTAATGCTAACGATCAAAGTCGTGCTGTGATTCTTTGTGGCCCTGTTGTTTTCATACCATAGCACACCGCTCTGTTAGGTTACTGAATCATTAGAAAACATCCAGTGAAACCAGTCTCCATCACATCAACACCACTCAAAAGCCTCGCATCGCTAAGAGTCTGAAGACTCGTTACGTATAGAGACGTAGGCTATTTCCGAAATCGTCCCTTACACCCTATCCCCTCCTCACTACACAGTGAGTTCACTACTGAGCACTTTATATAGGGAGTAGGGGATAGGGAGTAGGGAATAGGGAGTAGGGGATAGGGAGTAGGGGATAGGGAATAGGGAGTAGGGGATGGGGAGTAGGGGATGGGGAGTAGGGGATAGGGAGTAGGGGATAGGGAGTAGGGGATAGGGAGTAGGGGATGGGGAGTAGGGGATGGGGAGTAGGGGATGGGGAGTAGGGGATGGGGAGTAGGGGATAGGGAGTAGGGAACGATTTCGGACACTAGTGTCGGCGCTGTTGTGGTGGATGTCCCACTGATAATAGATGTAACAATACATATAGATGTACACAGACAGATCTATGTGTATTTTTGTGATAAATACATTAATACACAATATTATTATATTACGCTGCTATTATGCTAAGACATTACGTTTGCTCTCGACAAATATTAATTTGAGTCTTTGTGGTCGATCCTGTAACGTTGCTGTTCTGGAACTTTTAGACTTTATGTACCTATGTATACTTTATGTATTTTGACTGTTTCTCCATTGGTTTATTTTTATTCTCTACTCAGAGTGAATAATGACCTGTCAGACTCCTGTGGTCAGACTACGCCCCCTCCTGGGAGAAACACAGCACAGTCTGCTGTCTCCTGTTGACTCGACCCCAGTGCATTGTGGGATAATTTGAGTGATTACCGAGGGTATATGGATGCTCACTAAGCATTCTGACACCACTACAAAATGGCATAGTGTACATAGTGCACTTTACAGGGAATCGGGAGCGATTTCAGATAGAGCCATAGTCGCTGAGTGGGTGACACTGCTTCAGTGGAAGTTTTGTTTTCAGTGAATGATTCGTGTCAGTTGACTCGTTCACAGCGAATGAACCAACGAATCAGTTTCACATGCAGCAGGTCATTGCTGGACTCAGGAATTGGGAAACAAACAAATGTTTTCAGCCAGTGATTCAGTGATCAGGAGTTGTACAGGAACTGTATGTGTGTGTGTGTGTGTGTGTGTGTGTACCTGGTCCTGTTGATGGCCACCAGCTTGTCGATGGCCTGCGCCTGGATGAGTGAGCGTGCGTTCTCAGAGCTGTCGGTGACGATCTCGTGGATGGTGTTGAGGATGGCGACCACCGTGTCCTCCTCCAGGTTCTTGGCCGGACGCTGCTGCCCGCTGGGCAGGTTACTGACCAGGTCGCGCATGGCGTAACTTCCTGTGAGCGCACGGAACGGCCGATGGATGACGTCGTGTTACGGGACGCGACTAAAGTATGACTAACGGGAAGATGTGTGTCGTAGAACCTCCTTCTGATAGAGAACCTCCTTCAGATAGAGAACCTCCTTCAGATAGAGAACCTCCTTCAGATAGAGAACCTCCTTCAGATAGAGAACCTCCTTCAGATAGAGAACCTCCTTCAGATAGAGAACCTCCTTCAGATAGAGAACCTCCTTCTGATAGAGAACCTCCCTCAGATAGAGAACCTCCTTCTGATAGAGAACCTCCTTCAGATAGAGAACCTCCTTCAGATAGAGAACCTCCTTCTGATAGAGAACCTCCTTCAGATAGAGAACCTCCCTCAGATAGAGAACCTCCCTCAGATAGAGAACCTCCTTCAGATGGAGAACCTCCTTCAGATGGAGAACCTCCATCTAGAATGTCTAGAGGACCTCCTCTGGAGAACCTATATTGTCTAATCCTAAATCGTCTTTAGAACCTTAAGTAACACTATAGAACTACAACATCTAAATCATATCACACTTCTTTAGAACCTCACTGAAGGAACATCTAAAAAATAAATAGACCTCACACATCACTAGAAGTACAGAACTTTGACAGAACCAGTAATTTGTAGAACTTCAAGTGATAGAACACCATGTAGAACATCTATGGAACGTGTGTGTGTGTGTGTGTGTGTGTCGGTACCGATCAGGTCCTTGTTGCGGCGGTCGATGGACAGGTTCCGTAGAGCGATGGCCACCGCTCGCACCACCTTGTCGGAGTCGGAGCGCAGCAGCTCCACCAGGATGGGGAGACCTTTCTCCTTTCGCACTGTGGCCCGGATGTAGTTGGACCACTGGAGAGGGAGGGGGTGTCACAGTGTTAGCTGTGTGACCTTTGACCTTCAATCAAACAGAACACGACGTGTTTCATGTCTGAGCGCCGCAGCAATTAAAACCAGGACGGGTGCACACGACCACCAGCAGTGACCACCGGGGGGCAGCAGCGACCAGCAGCTCTAACAGTTTTAGCCCTTATTTAAAGGACCTCCATAGAAACTCCATAGAAAGTGTAGAACCCGACAGAACCTACATGAACCTCAGTTCATGAACCTCCAAGACCTCCCTCCACAACTGTTCAATCCAAATCAACCTCCCTCAGATAGAGAACCTCCCTCAGATAGAGAACCTCCTTCTGATAGAGAACGTCCTTCAGATAGAGAACCTCCTTCTGATAGAGAACCTCCCTCAGATAGAGAACCTCCTTCTGATAGAGAACCTCCTTCAGATAGAGAACCTCCTTCTGATAGAGAACCTCCTTCTGAT
>CAAKHB010004960.1:13123-28596 GCA_901007665.1 Aeoliscus strigatus
GTGAGCACTTGACTCTACTTGGTGTGTGTACGTGTGTTGTGTGTGGGGGGGGATTATGTGCAGAACCTCTGACCGGCTTCTCCTCGGAATCAGAAAAGATTAGCGAGTATGCTAACCCCCGCCCCTTGATAAACACACACACACACACGTCAATGGTCACAAACACTGCATTAAGTGACATATTTAAACGAAACCCGGATTAGACAGCGTCTGTTCTCTGCAGTCAGTGATAGTCGGAACCTGACATGTGATTTTACAATAACAACACACACACACAGCTGACGCACAACATGGATGTGTGGATTACACCTTATCTCAGCTTCCATGTGGTGTGTGTGGTCTTAATCTGCTGCGTAACGTTTGAACTCAATCACAGCGGCGCAGCTAACGTGCACGATAAAGCGCACGTAAACAAAGCCTGTGAGGACGGGGCCTCAGGCGTCTCTCACCGTGTCGCAAACATGGCTCGGAGCGACGAGAAGGTGGCGGCGTCCTCCTTCAGAGCTTTGAGCTCGTTCCTCAGCTTCATCATGGTCTCCGTCACCATGGCCTTCTCGTTCTCGTACTTGCTCTTCAGATTGGCCAGCGCGACTTCAGCCGTCTGCGGGCAACAACAACAACAACAACAACAGGGTTACCAGTGTTGATCCGTCGCTCTGTCAGCAAAACAACTCCAGAAGTTCTGTTGTAAAGTAAGGGGGTGTGTGTTGTTCATGAGGCTTTTCATATCTCGTGTCTTGACCTGACTGCTCGCTGTGTCACCTCACATGTTATTCAAAGGGCTGCCGGGGCAAATGCACACGCACGCCCACACACACACGCACACACACACAGACACACACAGACACACACAGACACACAGACACACACAGACACACAGACACACACACACGCTCTGCATGCGGATCATGTTTCGTTGTGGGGTCTAACCAGCAGCTGTCTCCCACCAGTGTCTGCTGGACATTTTCTGAAACAGCTGAACGGACCTGGAACAGCAACGCCGCCCCCCCCCGTCCTCTGTTTCAGTCAAATGTTTGAGAGTCTCGGACGGACTGACCTGTTTGTTGGCCTTGAGGACGGTCCTCAGAGTTGCTATCTGCTCCCTCTTTGTGCTGAGGAGCGACTTCAGCTTCAGGATCTCCTCCATGCAGGCCTCCTTGTCCTTGTCGGCCACGGTGCCCAGCTCCAGGGACGCCACCCGCTGGCGCGACAGCTCGGTGGTGCGATCCACGGCCAGCTGGAGGTGCTTGATCTGGTCTCTTATGATGGCCACCAGGTTGTAGATGTTCATGGGCTCGCGGCGGTGGTCGGACAGCGGCGACGGCAGGGAGGAGACCGGGGACGGGGCTCCGTCGCTCAGCTCCGCCTTCCCCGGCTCTGGGAAGAGGCCCTTGGTGAGCAGGATGGGCGAGCGGCGTCCACGTCCCTCCGGGCTGCTGCGGCCGCCTTTGCCCTCCTTGTAGAAGTCAAGCATGACGCGGTTGGGGGTTTCGTTGTTGCACATGCAGACGTGGTTGTAGAGGGTGGCCAGCTCTTCGCTGAAGGTCACCAGCTCATCTTGGGCCACGCTCAGACTTCCCTGAGACTCACCCGCCACGTCACTGAGCTGCGGAACGAAACGCAGAGAAACACGTCAACAAAAGAAACAACGGCGGTGGGAGCATCGACAGCGCGCGGACGCCTCACCTTCCGCAGCTCTTTCTCCAGCTTAACCTTCTCCTCTTTCTCCGACGCTCGGGTCCTCTCCAAGGTGGCCAGCTTCTCTCCCAGGGTGGTGACGTCGCTCTCCAGACGGGCGCGCTCCTCGTCGTAACGTGACTGACAGGCCTGATATTCCGTCTTCAGGGTCTTCAGCTCCTCCTTCAGCTCCCCCGCCTCGGAAACAGCCACCTGGGGTGACAAAATGGACGTTTGAGACGTGATCTACATAGAAACCTCGAAAGTATCTGAAACTGAAACTGAAAGCATTTCTTTCTTAAGCATGTCTTATTTTGAAATTCAAAGAGCACGTCGTGTGTCGGCGGTCTGGGGAAAAGACGACGACTCAGACAGAACAGGGCGTTTCAATACAGTGGGGAATGTCGGCGGCGAACCTCAAGACCTAACACAGCTTTGACCTGCGTGCTAATGCTAGCTCCAGCATGACCGGCACTCCACCTCTGACCGCTTTCTTTCTGCTAAAACTCTACTGCTTTTACATGTAAAACATGGAGATTTAAAGTTCCTTCAGCTTGTCCTGAACAAAGACATTTCCAGTCACAGACCTTGTACTTGCACTCCAGGATCTCCGGCCCGTTGATGTCCACCTCGTAATAGTCTCCGTCTTCATGGCTGTCGCGTTCTTTCTCGTTGTCCAGAGCGGACTGGCGCTCCTTGCTGGCTTGGAGCTTGCGGATGGCGTTGAGGTTCTCGGTGAGGCGGCTGACCTTCTCCTGGTGCTCCGACAGAGCCCCGTTGGCCTGCTCCAGCTGTTTCTGGGAGTCCTGCAGGTTGGACAGCAGGTTGACCTTCTCACGCTCCATCTGAGGACAGAGAGCAGGAGGAGACATCAGGGCTGGAGCTCCTACCAAGGAGAGGCCCACCGCTCGCCAGAGTGACCTTGACAATTCGACATGCACCTGGGTGGGTCGTCTTACACACACACACAGTTGTCAGGCCATGTGCTGTTCCTGAAGATTCTGGCCTTCAGAGGCCATCTTACACCGTCTAACTCAATCCCTCAGCTGCTTTCCCACCATAATCCATGTCTCATACCCGCCGACGTCAGCTCACGTCAACGCCTGACGTGATGTGTGTTGTTAACAGCTTTCATTCAATCGCTGTCAGTTCATCTGGTTCGTGCCTTGTTTGGACTCTCCTGTCCCTTTACCCCGACTTCTCTCTGCTGCTGGTTGAATAGAGGTTCAAAACTACAAATGTCTTGTGCTTATCAGCATAACTTATGTTTCGGAGGAGAATTTTATAAGTTTAAAGCACATAACAGACCAATGAAACGGACGGAGGGTTTTCGGAGGAGGATGTTTGGGAGTGATCACCAATCAGTGGGAGATCATGAGCGTCAACAGAAAGGTTGAGAATGTCTGACACCCCGTGTACGTCTGATAAGAGAGAGGAACAAAGAAAATCTTAATCCTCTGGTCCTGAAAACATCCAGGACACGCAGGTTCCTAGTCCTTCACGGTTACCATGGTGACCAGTCAGGCCTAATTTGGACTCATGGAGTGCTGATCAAGCAGATGGCGGGTCCACTGGTGCCACCACCTGCTGCCTGTGTGTGTGTGTGTGTCCTTGGATTAACTCTGCTCGCCCCCACCGCCCCAAACATACCTTCATCTCCAATGCAGGACAATCTGAGTGACCCTACGTCAGTTTGAGGATGCAATGGTTCCACACACACACACGCACACGCACGCACGCACACACACACACACACACACACACACACACACACCTGCATCAGCTGCTGTTTGAGCTTCTGGATCTCAGAGATGTTCAGTTCACTCAGCAGGTCGTCCACCAGGCTGGGCGCCGGACGGAACAGCTCGTCCTTCTCAGCCAGGGACACGCGGTTGTCGTCGATGATGGAGCTGGGCAGTTTGCTGAAGCCGTTCTCGTAGCCGTGGAGGGCGTCGTCGTTGTTGGGTTCTGTGGTGGCGTCTTCGCTGAACTTGAGGCCGTCCAGAGATATGCTGAGAGGACTGAGGGGCCAACGGTCCCTGACGGTTACTGTGGGCGCACGAGCCGCGAAGTGTGTGTGTGTGTGTTCACTGCGTACCTGTGGTAGAGGGAGTCTCCGATGTTCATGTAGTGGGACAGCTCCTTCCTCAGCGACGCCTTCAGCTCACGCTCCGTCTTGATGGTCTCCAGGGCTTCGCCCAGCTGACGCTCAGCGATCTCTTTCAGGCGGATGGCGTCCTCCAGCTGGCTGTTCAGGAACTGAGTATCCTCCTCCAGACGACGGATTTCATGCTTCAGGCCCTCAAACTCAACCTAGGCGGGCGGGCGAAAACGATTCCAGAAGTCATTCCCAGCGAAAGACATGGGAGCATAATTACTGCACAGGCGTTGATTCCATATTTTTAAATGACAATATGAAACCATGACGACGACAGTGGAGTCGGTTCCGTCACAGTTCTTTTCCACGACCACTCGAACAGAGACGGACTGATTCTCTGTGGATGATTCACTGACAGAGATCAATGAACTGTGGATTGGGTAGAAACATCTAGAACACGTTGGAGTCAGCGTTCATCTCTGTCATCCAGTGACGACGTTTAAAAAATGTCAAAGTTTCCAAGGGGGAGTCTGGTCCGTTTGGTCTCTGTACCCACGACATGTCAGACCACACTGACGCCCATGGATCACTGACATTGTGTGTGTGTATGTGATGTTTTCCCCCATTAAATTTACAGAAATTTGTTAATCAGTAATATTCTCCGTTTAAGACAAAGGCAGCTGCTTATCGCACGTCAGGATCAGAATTGTATCAGAACGTAGAGCTCAGACGTCTTTTGGCAGCGTTATCAGGACAAGACAGACTGAGAGCTGGGGTGTGTGTGTGTGGAGGACGGGGCTGTAGAGAATGGCTGTAAATAGCGCGTTGGGTTGATGAAAGTACTTGTGAAGCCTGAGGCTGTTAGTTTAATTAGATGCAGCTCAAAAAGAGCGACGTGATGAAGTTAACCTCTCCATCTCTCCATCCCTCCACCCCTCCTCACCTGGCTCTGCTTCAGCACAGACACCTGCTTCTGCAGCGAGATGTTCTCCTCCTCCAGCTCGGTGTAGTCCTGCAGCAGACGAGCCTCCCGGAACTTGTACTCCTTGACGTCATCGCGCAGCTGATTCCTCTGGAGCTCCACCATCTGGCCGTTCTGTTAGTGGACAGGAGGAGACCAGGGAAGATGAGTGACTGCCGCTTGAACCTCGCTTGACCGAGAGACGACGTTTGGTTGGATGACACTGCTCTGATGTCACCGCGCGTGTCAGGTTGGCATGTGAACGCTGTAAATCTCTCCCGATAAGAAAGAGCTCCGGTCCGTCTGTGACACACACCGGTGTCAAGTGTGTGTGTGTGTGTGTGTGTGTGTGTGTGTGAGAGAGAGGGCAGGAGGTGGCAGGTGTCTTTCGCGGCAGTCGGCCATAAGTGTGCTTGTCTGCCTGCTTATCTGCTGCGGTCAGCTCCGTTCTATGGAGCAGAACATTTCCTCTGTATGCAACATTTTTCTCAGTGCATATACTTCTATTGGGGCTGGTGATGTGAAGTTGTCACCAGATACATGTCCAGCAATGAAGAATGTATTGAACACATGGAGAAAAGGAGGATTTAGAAAGACCAGCTGACCATCTGTCTGTCAATCCCGGATCCAGTTCATAGCACAGAACCCCCAGAACCTTCCATATTTGAAGACAGTTTGTGTTTGTATGTGGGTTGTTACTGACATCTGGTGACAGTTTCACCTCGGACCATCTCAGTACCTTCATTGTCTGTCCCTCCTACACCTGCTGATCCAGCCATCTCAGGGACAGCATCACTCTTTCTGAGGTTCTTCATCCAGTTTCTGCCCTTTTCTCCGTTAGAATGTTTTTTTTTCTGACTTATTGTAGTTGCAGTGAATTGAATTAAAGCACAGCAGCACACAGCGCTACAGTCGACTTCTGCATTGAAAACGTCACTAATGTGACTCAGGAGACTTTCTGTGCAGCAGCACGTCTGTGATAGAATTATTTCTCATTTGATTTTGTGAAAAAAAACGAACAGATTGATGCTGCTACATTCCCACTGATGAAGCGAACACGCTCCTTGTTTGCTCTGCGTAATAATTAATCATGTAAAGCCGAGCCGGCACTGACGTATGAAGGTACATTGATATTCACCAGGCTTTTGCGCATAGCTAATGAGTGGGGGGTGTTAACAGCGTGAAGGCTCTGATGTTGGCACATCACTGAATTATACATGAGGTTACAATATGGACCAGCCCCAACCACTGAGCCTCAGCAGAGAGAGAAGCCGGTATCAGTCCGACTGTCCCGACACTTGATTGGTCCATATCTGACCTACTGTGAGGACGCTTGGGGAAATGTAATTGTAAAACATATACTCAGTCAATTTTCATTTTCCAAAAAAGAACCGGAAGAATAGCTGGTAGAAAATGACAGAGAGCCCATAAAATCCCTTATTCCTTCAGTTAAAGCTGTTTTCATTTCATGAATCAGTAGATCGCAGCTGAAAATTATGCTCATAAAAAAAAAAAAATCAAAAAACTGTGTGCCAGTCAATATCCAGAAGAGATTTGAAAAAAGCACGAGCAAGTATAACCTAAAGGGAACTATGATCTTTAAAAAAAAAAATAACAAGAAAAACAAGATTAAATGATGGAACGTTGCATTTCTGTGACAGGAATCAGTTTATGGAACAAAGAATCCAAGTCAAAGATTAGATCTTACAATAAAACCAGAATCCTAGGGAAATATGTTATATGACGTTATATTATATGATATTAACTGAATTGTGACTCTGGAACTAAAAAGAATGTGACAGCAGATATTTGATTTTTGCTAATTTTGTTGCTGTTGTTCTAACTGAAGCGACAAAGGGGAAGAATAAATCACATTGTTCTTCTTTCTGCTCAGGTTAGTGAATGTTGTGTATTTATTGCATTGGGGGTTTCATTTCATGAATGAAACAATAACTACATCTTGTCGCGGTAATCTCTTGGCTTGAGCTCACTGCGGTGCCACCTGGTTGATCACGTGTGATCCGGTTCAGGGTGACGTGTCTCAGCTGGAGGTCGGCACTGGTTAGTCCCAAAGAATACAGGTCACAACAGAACCTGATTAACGCCACGCTCCCGTCTGATTACAGAGCACACCAGGGCTGTGACCTTTGACCTTGCTACCACGTGGAACTCCACAGAGACTCGGGGGCGGGGTTACACCACCCTGCTGTTCGACAGAAGTTCATTTGAGTAAATTCATCAGGGACAGTGTGTCTGAATTGATGAACTAAGGGAGACTGGGAGTAGTGTGTGTGTGTGTGTGTGTGTGTGTGTGTGTGTGTGTGTGTGTGTGTGTGTCCTCTGAGAATCCCTGATGAACGCAGGCCAGAGCTTTGGTTACACTCGCCGCCTGCTGTCTCTACAGGTGACGTCTAGACAGCTGCTGGACACACACACACACACACACACACACACCGGGCCAAATGTGTCGCTTCCTTTCCAAGTGGGTGGCACTGCAGCCGTCCATAAACCTGCAGGACAGGCAAAAGGCCTTTACGTCGTTGGTATGTGTTTGTGGAAGCTCCAGACCACACATGGCTCAAACCGTCAGTGACGCTCGGTTCTGGGGGGGTGGGGGACTTCACTAATCAGAGCTCTGAATAGCCGCCCATGCTGTATGAGCTCTCACTTTCAAATCTAAAGCTTCTCCTTTTTGCCCAGTAAACTGCTTTTGACAGCCTAATGATGCTGAGCCCCAAATCTCACCAAAGCCTTGGAGTTATTTCTCAACGCGTTTGAGCCGCTAGAAGCACCAGCCTCAGTGAGAAAGAGCTCCGGCAAAGTTTCAGGATTAACGGGAGGGCAGATTAGAAATGTTTTAGCGCTTTGTTGAAGGCTCTGCTGTGGTTTTTAATAACTCTCCAGACTCCAGCTCGTCAATCAGCCAGTTCCATATTTACCAGACTCTCAGAAGTCTGGTAAACCCATTAAACGTCTCACCCACCAAAGTCCCTCGACATCCTGCTCACTTTGCACTTTAGCTAAATCTATGACCCCCTCGCCAAGTACAATGCCACCAACCAGCCCTCACCCACCCACTGAACTCCATTTTCCCCTTTTTCCCTCCTCCTTTTTTTGGCTAGGCAGCGTATCTACCAATCATCAAAAGAATAATAACAAAAAATCAAAGAAAATCACTTCTCTTCTGCTTGTTCATCTCATTTGGACTTTCAGAACAATAAACGCCCTCAACTCCACAGCGCTGCATGGTCACGTCAGCCTTAGTCAACTCTAACTCTAGTGAACCCATCCCAGGATTACCCCCAGGAGAGATGAGAAATTCATTTCAGATGCAGTGCAACTCAACCCCCTAAGCACAGCTTCAGATGGAGCCCAGCGATAATGAAGCTCGGGGGCCCACTGGTGCTGTCAGAGTGGGCGAACGCAGGTCCGCTTTTATCCTCCCCTCCACCGTGAGCAACCATCATTCTACTCGGCGTTCCCAGACTCCAGCAGCACGAGCAAACACAGAGAAGGTCACACGCAATGAGACAACTAATGACTAAAAATGGACCCTGGTGAGCGTGAGGGTGATGGTGCCATTATGGGACTGCCCACAGGGTGAATTCATTGGGCTGGAAAGTCGAGGCACATGAGCGCATTGGAATCCTCTCGTTGAAGCGTGTGTGTTGTTGATTTGGGCTCAATGGAAGATGTTCAAAATATACTTTAGATCTGCATCAGCTTGAAAGGCTTAAAAATACACATATGGGTCATCATGTCAAGAGCGGGCACATGCTTAACCGATGCTGGCTGCTATGACCAGGTAACCCACATCTGGAGGGTTTAGAGCAGCCAGCACTGAAACTCGACGACGACGATGTCTTCTGCCTTTTCACACAGCAGTTCTCTTTCATTCCCAGGGAGAGGGCTCCCTCTTTCTGAGGTTTCCCCTGAGCTTTCTGCCTTTTTTCCCCCCTGTTACAAGGGTTTGTGGGGCAGTTTTTCCCTCACCCTGACTGAGGGTCAAAGGTCAGAGGGTGTAGTATTATACAGACTGTAAAGTCCATTGAGACCATTATTAATTGTGATACTGGGCTATACGATTGACTCAAATACATTTTTAAGCGACAGGAAATGATCTGTCTCAGTGTAAATGTCACATAAATAAAAATGCAATAGATATCCACCCCCTAAAACAAGTCCTGTCCCATTCACCCCACGTCAGCAATGTACACATCCCCCAAACATTAATACCGAACTTCCCTGATGGAGGTAAAGCTCACGCTGTAACAACTGTGTCCATCTGCTCTGCTGTTCCACCACCCTGCACTCTAATTTCCTCCGATTGTAATATCAACAATGGCCTTTCTCCCAAAGAGCTGGAGCCTCCGCCCTCCATCCGACCTCTCATGCTCATCCATGGACGCAGGTACGGCCCTCCCTGGGCCTCACACTCCTCCGTCAGACGTTTAATCCATTCAGTTGAGACGACACTTAAACTAATGTAGCGGCATACGGTCACAGGGCTCCACTGACTGTGTCAATGAGGTGGAAACACCAATCGTGTTTTACATCTCAATGGCTTCGCCATTATGGTTATTGACAAGAAGAGTTTATGAGAGGAAGTCCGAGCCAGTGACTCATCAGAGCAGAGACGGTAAATCAATGCGGCTGACTCTCCATGCCGAGGTATAGCTGGGCTGAAATCCACAGACGACGTTTCTTATCGTCAGTGCTCCGTGTAAATTGATGTGAATCCCCATTCTGTGAGGATAATGGCCCCATCACTGTAGGCAGATTCGTCTGAAGACATTGGAGTGAATTTAATGAAGTCATGCCTATTACAGTGCGCCTCCTTCCAGCGTTCCTGGTTCTTTGTGAGGGTTTAATCCTGTAGACTGTGCCACAGCGGGGTGATATGTCTTATCGGTGCTCGGGGGGCCTTGGCGTCATTCGCGGACTGCATGGGAGGTTTATGTGGGATGCGTGGAACCGGCGGAAAGGATTGTGACATAGACAAAGGCTGTTTCTCACAGAGTGAAGCTTCCAGGTCGATGTAACAGTGGAATGACAACATTTCTGACAGATTCCTCCCAAATTCAGCAACGTCAGGTCTATGAGTCCTCCAGATTACATGTTCACCACCTCTGCCACCGAGGCTGAATTTACTCTCTCTAACGGGTTTCAGGCCTCCTTCTGTTGTGCCATTCCCATCTCACCCCCTTCCTCTCCCCTCCCTCCCTGAGCTGCTGGGCTAATTTAAATACCGGGAGACAAATAGCCCATTCAGCAGCAGGTCACAATGCCAGCCTTAGTGCCCATACCCTCTCCATTCGCCTGCCACACAGAAGCACCATTAGGAGGGCGTCATTATCCGCCGTAGATGGCGTTATTTACACCCCAGTCCCCTTTTATCCAGCCAATTAGACGTGGCCCAGGCCTGAGAGCTGGCAATGGGAGGGCAGAATGGGAATGACACCTGCAGAAGAAGCCACCAGCAGAACACCAGCTCTCGAGGGGTTGGGGTTAGGCCATTATTTGCTTTCCTGTCACACATTACACCTACAGTAAGGGCCCGATCTGTTCATTTGTTCTGCTAGAAGCCACTGATGGAATATGGATTGGAACATGTCGGAATGACAAACAGACTGTCCTTCCATCCACTGCTCATCAGGAACTGGGTCATCGTGTCAGCAGGCTGAGTGAGGAGACACGTGTCCTTCCCCTTAAGAGACACTACCAAATTCCAAGACTCAGTGGTCTAACACCACTCCTCAAACCAGATACGCTTGAATTATACTTCTGTAGCCTACACCGAAGCTGATGCAAGGTCTAAGCATAGGCCCCATGCGAGTACGAGTGCTTTTGCGTCTACGTCGCTCATCACTTCTTTGTAGTACACTATTCACACTATATACTTACTTGTGAAGTGCGCAAATTTCGACAGGGTCGAACTGTCTCAAATCGATCATTGGAAACTTACTGGAAATGATGTGAAAATCAAACGTACTGCAGATACACTAGCTGACGCATCCTGTGAATGTTTACAACCCATCAACCTCTGACCTCACATCTTAAACCACAATCTGTTACAGTGAAGACGACACTTTATCACACACGAACACCAAACGTACGCCACAACGTCAGTGACTGAAAATGTGCCATGGCATACTCGCTAGCAAGCTAACGTTAGCATTGTCTGAGATCCCATGGGTAGGTGATATTCCGCTATTGTTCACCTCCATCTCCAAAACGCCAAAGGTCATCAATTCTACGTCACTAAGATGGCGTACGTTGAGGGTGGAAAGTGTCCGTCAATCGACACTGAACTTTTCGTCCATTTGACTGCGCGAGTTGAGCGTTCGTGGAACACTACAATTTCACAAGCTCATTCAGTGTGAAAGCACTTATGCACTCAAAATACTCAAGTTCAAGTAGAGAAGTATGAGACTTGAGACAGCACCAGTTGTCGCCGTCTGTGGGGTTACATTTCTGCAGGGGTATGCAACAGGCTACAGCAAAGGCAACATGTAGACATGGACCCTATGATGTAGAAGTGTAGGTCAGGAGATGTGTGGGGAATAACCTCAGGTAGTCTTTGGAGAGAGTACACGGGGAGGGGGGGGCATTTTACGATGGAAATACTTATGTTCCCAAAAAAGCGGCCTGAGAGAATCAGGTCTGGAGAGGCACATCTGGCTCCGAGCTGAGCAGCAGCTGACCTAATTACAGCAGAACTGGCAGGAGCTTTTTCTGGAACTTAAGTTGTTGTGAGTGACGTGTATTTTTTTCACTAATCTCAGTAAGAAATGCTCCTGACATCTGTCTCAAGATGTGACTCAGAGAAAACAGCTTAAGACTCAGGAGGAAGGGGAGGCCGCCCCCTTTTTATTTATTTTTTTTACTCTTCCACCTCCCACTTTCGCTGGAATTAACTTGACCTGCAAACAGTGAACTCCACTTAATCTGCTGGTCTAAAACACAGAAACGTGGAATGTTGACGGGCTGAAGTACTCATTATGTGGAGACAGCCCCAAAAAGGACTTTCAAAGGTTGTTGAAACCAATGAATCCCCCCAGCTGGGGACGTCCTGACTGAGATTTCTGCCTCCTGATACGAGTCGGTTCATATTGGATACATGTCCATAGGATCAAACGTGCTGCAGACAGACTTTCTTCACATCTTTCCATCCTTTCATCATGCATTGCGTCAACAGGCTCCTTCAAAGCTCTGTGCACGTCCCAGTGCGTGATTTTCAACCTCATTCAATCGCATCACACAGCGTCACATGACCACGGGCAAAGGCAAAGCCAGCCGCACTCTGCCTCCCTTTGTCTGCTCTAATGAGGTCAATTAGCTGGAGTAGAAGCAGCAAGGAGGTCACACATTGTCCAAAGTGGGGCGCAGACAATAAAGGTTCACATTATTAAATGTCAGCGAAGCCAAGGGGAGAAGAACACCGACGTTGGTGGAGTGTCGAGGGCTGGAGCCGGAATTCCAGTCGTTTTTAGAGCTGCGGACAGGAAGTTGCCAAACAGAACACCCTCCTAACCAGGGATATCCGACTCGGACCACGTCAGACATCCCAGAGTTCAGGATCCAAGTGTGTTCAGCCATCCGTTGCGAGCGTAGGACTGTGGTTTACTTTCGCGATGGAGCTGTGGTTTACTTTCCAACAGCTCAGCTCGTTCTTTTCACCGTTGTCTGTGTTCACTACAGACCTCTCATGACCTGATGGCTGTTTGCGTGTCATTTCTTTGGAACTGTTGCAAACTGTTGGGAGGAACAATGAATATCTCTAATCTTATAATCTAAACCGTCATCATTGTTATGCAACTGCTGGCACTAATGTGTGATGTTGTTACATTATAATTTGCACGTTGTAATAATAAGACACTCCTCAATCAAATGATAACTCCACCCTGGCTGGACGGGTGGAAAAGAGAGCACAAAGGTTTGAAAAGAAGGCGTTGCTCCTGTCAGGCTGGTCTGCTGTCAGGTAAGAGCCGTACGATTCGTCTCAGCATGTGAAAAACAGTTTGGGCCACCTGCATCCACCCTTAATGACATGTTTGGAACAACAAGTAACGACATGGGCAGAGTCAGAGGTGGGAGAATGTTGCATTTGGAAGTGTGTTCTTCACAAACTCGTCTGAGTCTTTATGAGAAACTTCACACAGAGTGTGGTTTGCACGTGATTCCAGGTGGTTCAGTCAAACAGCATGCTCAGTAGCAGCAGGCAAACAGGTCTCAACATGACCCCATTTCCCCATGCAGAAGCACACCACCTGAACTTACTAGGGCTGTCAATAAATTTCATGTTTGAAATTTGAAATTTTTAAAATGTACATTTTTAAATTCGTAAAAGATTTAAAAAAATAAAATAAAATATAAAATATAAATATAATAACAATAAAATATAAAATATAAATAATGAAAACATTATATATATATATATATTATTATATTATTATTTAATATATTTCTATTTTTAATTTTCGAATAGCAAAGTTCACTGACAGCCCTAGGACTGGCCACATGTCTTGGGTCTGTGTGTGTGTTAGCGTCCTCTGACACCAAATGACAAAGCGCCCTCACCTCTCTCAGGTCCTGGGAGATGGTGTTCAGGCGTTCGTTGTCGGACTGGGTGTTGGTGAGCATGTTGCGTGTCTGGCGGAGCTCGGTCTGCAGCTCCAGGACCCTCTGCTCGTAGTAGGCCTCCTTGCAGGCCGACTCCTGGATGAGAGACTCCTCGCGGCTCTCCCCATCTGCTGCCACTTTCCTTTGGTTGGAGTAGGCTTGTCCAAAGGCCTGGAGATACAAGGACGGAGGAGACACTGGTTAGAGGCCACAGTGTTTGAAGGACTGCTTCATACTCAGTGGCTAAACTACAAATACGTTAATCGCTGGCCATTGAGATTTGAATGTCAATGTTGGGATTAGAACTGACAAAGGTCCGTTTGATTCTCTTCAGCTGGCCGGTGGGGTTCAAAAACCACCCCACAACAAAAATCAGCGAGGCTCCGTCTGGGCTGCGTCATCCAGCCCCCCCCCCACCTCCACATCCCTCCCCGACCGGCAGAACGTCGGCCTCCGGTGTACGTGCAGCGCTCCGCTCTGACTGATGGGGAAACCATGCAGGGAAAGTAGAGCAAATGGCTGAGGGAGCGTCTGGGCGGGGGAGGCCTGCGCTCTAATGCTCTTAGTATCTGAGGAGATCATAGCAGAGGAGGAGAAGGTCACCAGATGATATTACATTTTTCCGGCTGGCCTGAAGGGGATGAGTTTATGCAGATTAAATAACTATGGACATACAGGCTTCATATGGGGGGGGGGGGTTGAGACGCTGTGAGGAGCTGGAAATGTCATTAAAAGTGTCTTCGTTTTCAGCTAAATGACCTGAGAGGCACCGACGTGAACAAACAGCCAGACGGAGGAAGACGCCTTCCCTGCCTCAGAATCTAGGTTACTCTGCTCTGTCTCCCTTCCTGTAATAATCCCCCCCCCACACACCCCCTGATTATAGATTTCATCGGCGGCCCAGTGACCACCAGTGATCTGATGGAACGTGTGATTGTCCTCTCTCACAGCTCGAGCGCAGCCGTTAATCCAAAGTCACCTGAGGCACCGAATCTGACCTTGTTTGCAGCACTCACTTCTCTCTGACCTGCCCCCCCCCCACTCACAACCAAAAAACACACACACACACACACACACACACATCTGCACGTGACTGCAACTGTGGGATTTTCTCTGTTTAACTGTGTGTTGTAGTAATCCCCATAATTCCTTTAGAGAAAGAAAAATCTGGAAATTTGTATCGAGTCAAACTGACCTACTTCAGATGAACGTGTGAATTCCAGTTTAATGCAGGTGTGTGTGTGTGTGTATGACTGTGGCATGTACATTATATTTCATCTTCCATCATAGTGTGTCTACAGTCAGGGTTGCTTGGGGGGGGGCGGGGGCGTGTGGTGGGGGAATAAGACGTTTTGAGTCATGTTGGGATTCGGTGTGATCGTTCATCGGCAGTACAAAGCCGTTGTACAACTGTCAGCCTGCTCCTTCTTGAGTCTCGGACACAAAATGTTACGTTTTGAGGGAATTTTAATCATATATAAACTGATAGATGGTCGTTTCCTTATGAGACAAATTCACGAGATCCCCCAAATTCAACTAAAGTTACTGAAACCCAAGACGTCTGTCTCTGTATCCTCCATCTCCTCTATCTGGTCTCTCTCTATTCTCCATCTTCTACTCTATCTGTTCTCTTTGTATTCTCTATTCTCCATCAGTCTCAATCTGTCGTCTTCAGCGAGTGACGATGAGGACGCTCAACCAGATGGGATTGTTTAACTAATCTTGGACCAGGGATCTGAATATTTATTGACACCCCCCCACACACACACACACACACACACACACAATCAGCAGGAGAGTGCATTTGATTAGAAAGTCATTAGAAGAGACAGGATTAACCCAATCACCAATCAGGGGAATCCCATCAGCGTATTCTTGGTGCATGATGGAAATTTGGAGAGGGTGGGGGGGTACCAATCAACCCAAGTCGGAGAGGTCCGTCCTTCAAACATCCGAGCCCCTCGCCAAAAGCCCACTGACCCAGTGCCTTTAATCTCAGCCCCCAAGCGTGGTTTTAGGCTGCTGCTGAGCTGCACGCGACCACGCCTGTAATCTCACCGTGAGCTGCGCCCCCCCCCCCCCCCCCCACCCCCACCCACACACACACACACATTA
>CAAKHB010004964.1:0-17207 GCA_901007665.1 Aeoliscus strigatus
AAGTGTTCTTCTCTCTTTTGGAAATAGGTGTTTACCACTGCCATTTCCATTCTCTTGGCGAAGTCTACCACTGCCTGTCCTTCCAAGTTCCTATCCCTAAGGCCAAACCTGCCCATCACTTCCTCATCACCTCTGTTCCCTTCCCCTCGTCTGGGAATGCTCTCTATCTCTCTATCTAGCTCATTCCAGAACTTTTCCTTTTCTTGTAAGTCACAGCCCACCCGTGGGGCATAACCACTAAGTACATTCACCATTACTCCTATCTCTACCTTCACACATCAACCTGTCTGACTCTTGTTTCACCTCCACCACATGCCTAGCATACTCTTCCTTAATAATCACCCCTACTCCATTCCTCTTCCCATCTAGACCATAATAGAACAACTTGTAGCCTCCTCCAATGTTTCTTGCGCTGCCACCTAGTCCACCTAGTCTCCTGCACACACAAAATATCTACTCTTCTCCTCTCCATTATGTCAGCTAATTCTCTACCTTTCCCTGTCATTGAACCTACATTCAGAGTTCCTAACCTCAGACTGATCCTTCTAACCTTCCTCTTTTCCCACTTTCCCTGCACCAATCGTCGTCCTCTTCTTCTTTGTCTTCTTTGATTTAACTTTGAACAATACCATGATATAAATTTTTGGTCATACCGCCTAGCACTAACGCTACTCATGTGTGATTGTCCCTTTGGCTCATTCGCGGGTGTGTGTCATCATGTAGAGTCGTATATTTACAGTCCTGTCAGTCATGTATGTTTGTGTAGTGTTGTGTACTGTTGTGCATGATTGTGTACCTCTCCAGACCTTTTCAGTGCTGTACCTGAAAGTCGTGAGTGAATGAGCTTATTGTTATTATTATAATTTGAGAGAGAAAAATACACATATACTGAGGATGACTGACCCATTGGCATGCGCTCACACACACACACACATATACATGCATTGACAGAAAAGCAATAGCGTCCGTGTTGGGACCCAACAAGATGCCTGAGAACACACTTGTGGACAGAATCATGTCAAACCTGAGGACTTTGTTTTTTCCCTCTGCTTTCGCTTTTATTTAAGAAAGAAGCACACATGCAAATTTAGATTCATCAGACTTAAGACATGGGGGCAGTTATGTAGCAGTCCACTACGTGTTTTCTATGTATCTGTTATTCAAATGTTGCTCATTAGGAACCATAGAAGGCTGCGAAACCGGGACTTTGAAGTGTCTGTGAAAAGAAGCAGTGATTACGATCATGTATATTCATTAATAATTAATGATGATCAAACTCACTCATATGAATGAGAAAGCATTTAGCAGCATCCTGAAAACATCAGGTACATTGTGAAGATAATTATGCAGCTCAAGCGTGATCAAAGGAACTTCATCATCCATCTGAACCAGCCTTGTCACATGATTTGAAAGAAGTACACAACTCCCACCGTACGAATGTTTACACACTGACGTAGGGAGAGGAAGCACACGCACACACACCACCACACACACACACACAGAATGTGGTAACTACGGAGCTCCGTGGGGGGTGCCCCTGACTAACCACCACGGAGCAGACAGACAGACTTTTATTGAATGAACAAAAAAAAACTTCAGTTCAAAAACAAATCCTCTGCTATGTTGGGGAGACGTGGGCTCCACCCGCTTCCACCAGCCTGAAGGGACAACCAAAAAAGAGGATATTATTGATTCTGTCAGGGAAAGACTCATACCACGGCTGCTGCGACTAGCCTGCTCCTGTTTTCACTGCGTTACACACCCCTAATCCTTGAGTCCTTTGTCTTCGCTTTGTCTCTTTGGCTCATCACTCCCCACCCTGTTGGGGGTACAGGTCTCAGCTTTTGCAGTTTGTGGGTTATATGTGGTTGTATGTGGCGTCGCTCTCTGTGGTTCTTAAGGGCCCCGGTGAGTGGGTGTAGCTCTCCAGGGTACTGACGCCCTCACCTGCCTCACTCTGGTGTTACCACAACACACATGCAGTCATGCACACGCACACTGTACCAGCAGGGCTTTGTGTGTATGACTCTGTGCTCAGTTCATGACTCAGTCCTTGTTTTTCAGCAAAAACACGATGCGTGTGTGTGTGAGCATGACGGATATTCAAATAATATCTGAAATTAAGCAGGAAGGAACCAGTGAGTTAAAGGAGGAGTGATGACACAAGCAACGTGGAGAAGGCAAATCAGAATAGAGAACCGTGGGATCAGACTCATTGTGAACGATTCTAGCAGATAACTGAGGCGCTGGATCTGCTGCCGATACAGGACATGACATCATCAACTTCCATAGAGGAATTTCAGTTCAATGTCCTTTTTCTTTTTCATGAGACTTGAGCTATGTCACTGCCAGAAATCACTTTCATCAATGATTTGTGGGAGAACCGCAACAGGTTCTACGTACTTACCTGCGACCGTTAGTTCTGCTTCCTGTCTCACGGCTCCCTCCTGCTAAAACTTTTAGAACTGCTGCTGCACAATAGCATATGCAGTTTTACTTCCAGATGATTCTGAGTCGTCTGCCCTCAGTGAATCGCGGCTGGAGGAGTGTTGTGTCTCAGGGATGTCAGTCCGCTTCAGTCTCCCTGTGGAGTCGTCTGAGGAAGATGAATAAGTGTGTGGTTCAAGTTGCAGTCATTGTTCCCACAAATAACAGCAGGCAAACACGTGAAATCTGCTCCCCTGAATCAAACGCTCAGTTTCTGGAATCAGGTGAAGTGTTTCAGTCTGCAGATGGGGGATTAAAGAGCAGGACAGCGAAAGAGAAGATGAAGAGTGTGAGGAAAGAACAAAATAACGGAGGAATGAATGGAGGAAAAAAGGAACAGAAGAAATAACGGGAAATGGGGAAAGAAAGGAAGAAAAAAGGAAGGGAGGAAAAAAAAAATCAAAGAAACAGAGGAAACATGTTCCATCATTCTGATTAAATGACAGTTGTCGGGGGCGACCACAGTCATTGTTATCATCCTCCATTCTGTCTGTTCTCATCAACTTCTCTCAGAAACTTGTGTTCCAGGATGACCAGGGTGAAAACTGCATTGTTCCTCCTGGATCCGAGGTTAGGTTGAATTCTCCTCTCCAGTACCCTTGAAAAAACTTTCCCATCTGCCATGCCATGCTGCAGAGACGTGTCAGCTATGACAGCCCTACAACATCCTGGGACTTGAGGTACTGAAGGCGGATCTCATCCACCCCAGGCGCTTTGCCACCGAGGAGCTTCTGAACTGCCTCGGTGACCTCCGCCTGAGTAATCGATGAGGAGCCAGCCTCTGAGTTCCCTGCCTCTCCTTCCTCTACGGAAGGCATGACAGTGGGATTGAGGAGATCCGCAAAGTACTCTTTCCAACGCCCGACAATATCCCCAGACGTGGTCAGCAGCTACCCACCTTTACTGTACACAGTGTAGCACTGCTTCCCCCTTCCGAGGCGCCGGACAGTTTGCCAGAATCTCTTTGAGGCCAACCGGTAGTCCTCCTCCATGGCCTCCCCAAATCTCTCCCAGACCAGAGTTTCTGCCACCCCGGTTGGAGCACCTTCCAGTCCTCCTCCAAGGGCCTCCAAGAAGGCCGGGTACTCTGCTGTTTGGCCCATAAGCCGAAACAACAGTGAGAGACCTATTCCCAAATCGAAGGCGAAGGGAAAAGACCCTCTCGCTCACTGGGGAAAACTCCAACACATGGCGACTAAGCTGGGGAACTATAAGCAAGCCAAACACCAGCCTGTCGCCTCTCACCGCGGGCAACTCCAGGAAAAAAAAAAGAGTCCAATCTCTCTCAAGGAACTGGGTCCCGGCGCCCAAACTGTGGAGGTGAGCCCAACTATCTCTAGCCGGTACCGCTCAACCCCCTGCACGAGTTCAGGCTCTTTCCACCCCAGTGAGGTGACATTCCATGTCCCCATAGCCAGAGTCGTTATTCGGGGCCTCCGCCTACGGCCAAACCACAATGCACCGGCCCCTTTTGGACCCTCCTGCGGATGGTGGGCCTACGGGAAGATATTTGTTGTTCCAACGTTCAGGAAAAACCATCTGCAGGGATAATGAAGTGAAAAATGCTGAGTCATCTCATATCAGGGCAGGGCACTCTTGGTATGTTGAGGGGTGAGAGAACATCTAAAAGCAATTTGATGTCAAGCTTGATGGTCACTACTGGCCAATGGAGGAGCGACAGCTCTTCTTCCAACAGCGGTGGAAGCTTCACCGGTCCGATATGCTCCAGCAGCATCATTATTAGATGAGCGACGGCTAATTTTAGCTAGAAGCTTCTCGTCTGACCGCGCAGATGCAACATTCATGTGTGTCTATATGTGGATATTTGCCGCTGCACTCAGTGAGCTAATGGCTCATGACACCTGGACTCACATCACCTGAACCCTGAGAGGGCCGAGTGTTTGTGTGTGTATTTGTTTAAATATTAAACCTCACTGCACACGTCTTCCAACAGGAGAGCTGAAACATCTGCTTCACATATGCATTTTCTTTCCTTTTGCTTCTTTAGTTTTCAGTGGTGATGCATTGTAGGTCATGAAATTAAATCCCATTTGATATGTGAATAAATGAATCTACGTGGTTCTCACCGGTTAGTACAATTCAAACACAACCGGTGTAGTAAGGTCTCTGCGTTGTTTACTCACGTTTCCTGATCTTCACTCAAACTCACATCTCAGTGTCACCCGCAGACGACCACCGGAGGACATCTGTCTTTTGGACAGCAGCCTCCAATTAACCGTTTGACCCTCACACACACACACACAGTGCAGGTGTGTTGAGTCCATGTTGGAGGAAAAAGATTGGTTTGATTTTTCGGTGAAAATGTCTTGATGTGGTGACACAGTGATGACGTGATGAGAAGTGTTAATTTCGTTGACGAAGACTGACAAAAAATATTAGTCAACGAAACTTTTACACGGATGAAAATGTCATTAAAACAATAACGAATAAAAAATCCACCACAAAGACAAAGACTGTTAAAATATAACTCACCTTAGTCAGCTATATTAATTAAGATAATGAATTAAGATATAAATTAAGACGAAAATGTTAGGGTGGGAGAAATGGAGAAGCGATCCAGTCAGAACTGCCCTTTTTGTGGGACAAGTTAGGAAGACGTCCAATCAGAGAAAATCTTTTGAGGGTAGGTTGACCTATGCAGAAGCAGAAGATTCATTCTAAACTTTGCAAGGTTTGCAGGACGTTTTCACAACAGTTCGGTAGTTTACATTATTTTGCATCTATTTAAACAGTCTTAGTTACACAGCTTTACAGGATTTTGTTTGTTTGCATCACACAAATGTTTTGCACTGACTTGATTCGAGTGCTACGGCAGGTCTCAACAGCAGAAATGTATAAACTAGGTCTGGGACAATAACTATGAAGTAACATCTGCTCACACGTCACATTTGAAAACAAGGACAAAAGGCCTTCTAAGGCGTTGTAGCCAAGCAGTTGTTTAATTTCTCTCTCGGTACGTGAACATTCACAGTTGGGAATTTTCTGTATGTTAGCTTGAACAACAGCATTACAAACTTTCACTTCATCTTGAAGTGAGCATGTATATTTTAATCGGAGGCATCTTTATCTTTTGTGCAAAAGCCATGGTCATGTATTTGACATGAAGAATAAATGTTTTGTATTACAACTGTTAAATCTGTGTCTGTATTGCATATTCAAACCTTAATACAATTCCATATTAGACTGATTTCCAGTGTTCAGATATTCTGACTAAAACTTGGCTAAACCTCTTACAATATTGAGGCGACTAAAACTAGACTAAGACTAAAAGATTTCAGATTACTAAAATAAGACAAACTAAATGGTGTGTTAATTCAAAAGACCATGACTAATTTACTCTCAGTATTAAAAAAAAAAAATCAAAATTAACACTGTTGGTGATGCAGTGATGATACATTGACGACGCAGCGATGATGATGTGGTGATGCTTTTTCTAGATGCTTGTCTTTTCTAGTCTTTTCATGTCTTTGTGTGACATTACGCACACATGTCCAACTCGAAGCTTGAAATGGACAGAAAGTCAAGTCTTTTTCTCAGAATCACGTTTATGAACAAGTCACCAGTCTTTGCAGTCCTTCATCTTCCTGGTCGAGCTGCAAGCAACAAACACACATTAAAACATTAAATCTGTTTAAACGTTCAGTGTGGACCCTTTACAATTCACCTCTTTAGATTCTGTGCACATCTACATTATCATTCGCCGTGTGTGTGCGTGAGATGAAAGCAGAGAGGACGGTGAGAGAACATACACGCAGTTCTGTTTGTGTGAAGTTCTTTGTCTGAACTTTAATCTGCATCACTCCTCAAAACTGGAGAACTATGGAAAAGTTCTGTTCAAATGTTCAGAGGTGAAGCATCTTGATGACTCAGAGACACAATGTGTTCACAGCACTGAAGCGGCCTGAAGTCATATATGTATGTACACTCAAAATTATTCATACCCCTGCTAATTCTTTGTGTGTCAGTTATATGTGGCCAACAATTGAAAGAGACAAAAATACAAAATTAAGAAAAACAAATATTTCTGGTGTATTTTATTAATGGAGTCCCAAAAAATGCCATGTCCATTGTCTTATTTAATAGTCAATAGCATAGCCTTTATTCTTTATGACCGCTTCTAGACGATTCTTGTACGTGTCCACAAGCATTCTGCATGTCTCCTGTGGGATGTTGGCCCACTCCTCCTTGGCGAATGCCTCAAGCTGGGTCAGGTCTTCAAGTGATGCCACTAGTTCTCAATGGGATTGAGGTCAGGACTGTGACTTGGCCATTCCAGGACATTGACATGATTGTCCTTGAACCATTTCTTCACTACCTTGGCAGTGTGTTTAGGATCGTTGTCTTGCTGATACGTCCAGTTGTGGCCAAGCTGGAGTTTCACAGCGGATGCCTTCACATTTTCATCAAGTATCCTGATGTAATCCTCCTTTTTCATGATTCCTTGGACCTTGACGAGATTCCCTGTGCCACTGGAGGAGAAACATCCCCATAGCATTATGCTTCCACCACCATACTTGACAGTGGGCAGTGTTCTTTGGCCTATAGGCTTCCCCTTTCTTCCTCCAGACATATTGAGCATCCATACGGCCAAATAACTCCAACTTTGTCTCATCAGACCACAGGATAGTTGACCAAAAGCTGATATCTTGCTTCAGATGACCTTTACCAGGCAAGGCGAGCTACCAGATGTTTCTTACTGAACAGTGGTGTCCTCCGAGGTTTACATCCATGGAGACCTCCTCTGTGCAAGACTCACTCGATGGTGGACCGTGACACCTTTGTCCCTTCCTGGTCAAGTATTTCCATTAGGGCCTTGGTTGGTGTTGACCTCTCGGCAGATTTTCCTCGCAAGTTTGGGGGACACCTTACGCTTCCGGCCACAGCCACTGAGTTTTTTTTCAGTGTTGAACTTCTTGTGCTTGTTGATGATGCTCTGGACGGTTGAAACAGGGACATCATACTGCTTGGAAATAGCCTTGTAACCCTTTCCTTCACTGTGGCTACAAACAATATGCTGACGTAGGTCCTCGCTGAGCTCCTTCTTCTTGATCATGATGACCAGAAATTAGGAATGACCTGAACACTTTTCCCCTATTTATACTCTTCTGGTCAGATGTCTTTTTTTCATGTTAACATTTGGCCAACAATGTTTACTTCATTGTTAAGTTAAGTACTTAAGTAATTAAGTACTAGACAAAAATTTCCACATTTGGCACATTTTTGTTAAGATTGTCAGGGGTATGAAAATTTTGAACATGCCATTTTTGGGGACGCCATAAATAAAATACCCCAGAAATATATATTTTTTAAAATTCTGTATTTGTCAGTCTTTCAAATGTTGGCCACATATAATTGACACACAAATTAGAAAAAAATCATTAATTTCATCACAAAATAAAAAAAAATTACAAGAATTAGCAGGGTTATGAATAATTTTGAGGACGACTGTATGTACTATGTGTTTGTATGTAACAGTCACCAGCAGCCATCACATGTGAAGCTCCAGCAGATGGTTTAGCCTGAAGCTGCTGCACTGCAACAACAACTTGAGCGTGTGCGCGTGTGTGTGTATACCAAGGTACAATCTTTACTACTGATCTATGAAGGAGGTCTCAGCCGATTCATCAACCTGCCCAAACCTTCAGACCCAACCCTGAGGTTATATATCTACTGTGTGTGTGAGTGTGTTTATGCTTGTTGCTAAGGTACAGAGACAGTTACACCCCCCCAGTGGCTGTAAACAACCCACACTCTGTCAGTTGCAGTGTGTTGAGTCTCGACTGCTTTTCTTGTCAGCAAATCATGTTGTTGAAACGTTTGTTTTTTCTATCGTTCTTGGTGCGTTTGATCAGTGACCACGCACATTGTGTCCGTGTGTGCATGTGTTGTATTAATGTGTGCAGCAGTGTTAGAATGACTACAATTGCGGCTGGGTGATACAGCAAAGAGTCCAAGGCAAGTTCAAGGAGTCAAAGATGAGGTCATTTATTTCTCCATGTTGGCCACAGAGGACAGTCAGCACAGCAACACACAAATTGTTAGAATGGCACCTATACAGCCCAGCTGATTGTTCTGGAAGGTTTCAACCACCAGGGTCCAATGCCTACCAACATGAATAACTCATTACTTTACTAAAATTTCTATATTTATATAAACACCATCTAAACTAATTTACATTGATTAGCAGTGAAAACAGACATCTTATATGTAACTATATGAAGCACACACACAGTTGCCCCGGGAACTATAAGTAGGTACCTGTTTCCTTGGGAAGCAAGGAACACATAATTTGACCTGCACATGTAATTGTGTGTCCTTCTCTTCTAGGAGGAACTGTGCGACCTACACAGCTCCCACCAACAAAACACAATCCTACAAGGACAACAAACATGGAGATAAATATTCAATAAGTTACATACAAAATGCGCAAAATGTATTAAAATGTATTGTGCAAATCTTCAATAAAGTGCTGTTGCTCCTCTTAAAGTGCCTGTGCAGTTATTAATGTGCATTTGTACTCATTTTCACTCCAAAGTGCATGGTGCCATATGTGCAAAACCAGGTGATGACGTGCTCTTCGTCACAAGCAGACTGAACATCTACCTTCAGACCTTTCAGCTATATGACATGAATAAAGTCTGTGTTGATGGATGTTGACAGAATATGAGCGGGGTCATGTCTGAGCGTAGAAGTGTTTGATGTGAGAGGAGTGTGACAATGTTCATAGAGGGGAATTTTGAAGGAGAGAAATATATAATCGATTGGCTATTTACATGTGAAGGCAAACACCAGGAAACCGGACACGATGCTAAACAGACCATTTATTTGCACAAGCAAGGTAACAAAAGGAATGAGAGAAACAACACAAACTCATCTGAAAACAGAAAATCACTGCGCCGTGGCGAGTGGGGAGGAAGCAAACTACATGGAAAACAAACAAAACCACGGGGGCAGGAAGAAAACTCGATAACATAAATCGCTTCACAAAAACGGAAACTACTAAAGACACACTAAGGTGGAACGGGAGACGAGCACGAGAGTAGCAATAGCGAGGCAACGAATGTGAAAGACGATGACGGGAGAGTTTGGCATGGAAGCACAAACAATCTGGCAGTGGGGTGAGGCCAGCGCACGGCTTAAGAGCAGGCGCAGTCAGCACGCTGATGAGAATCAGGTGCGCTGATTGCTCCTCAATCAGCCTGGCCACACCTCCACTGCCAAACAGAGGGAGGTAGAGAAAACCAAACGAAACAGGAAAACAAAACTGACAACCATGACAATCGGTTTGATTGTGAAATAAACAGGAAGTTCATGTTTCGTGCACTCTGGAGGAAGAAGTATCTGAAGTATCAGAAAAGACTCTTCTTCCTATGATTTCTTCTGCTCTTATTTTTGGATACATCACCTCACATGTGAAGGACTGTTTCGGCTTTGTTTGCGTTTGTTTTACTTGGAGGAGCCATTTCACAGGTGCTGACTACTGATGCCCTGATTTTATTCTGGTAGCGACACAGGGAGGGAAAATTCTGACAGAACTGAGATGGAAAAGACACAAAGTGTTTCTCTTGTCAGTGTTGTTTCTACTTAGATTGTAAATCAGATTGTTGTCCATTATGTCACAACTGTTAACTTTTGTTGGATGTGTGACTAGTCACCAGACATATGTTCTTGTCCACTGTTAAACAGTTTCTCATGGCTAGCGGTGAATTTAACGTCAAACATTGTGTTGATAAATCATCACTGACATAGGTGTGTCATTTGTGCTTGTGTCTCATGTCCCCTGTGACGTCAGACTGAAGGAATGTTCTCTGTGAAAGACGTTAGTTGAGCACCACTCGCTGTGATATGTAGAAGCAGCGCACTGAAATTAGATGAGGTGAAACATGTTGGTACAGCACAGATAATCCTGCTCACCTGAGGAAACACAACTCTTCTTCTCCTGCTCTTATAACGCTTTGCCAGAGGGTATTTTGCTTGAACAGGATGTGATGTAATGCCATCACACAGTGAAGAAGAAATGAAGACAGACTCAAAGAAATGAACACATGAGGTCATAGATGCAGTGGGGATGTCTCACACTCACACACAAACGGCATGACCCCGCGGCTCAGGACGCGATGTGCTAGCAAAGGGGCTAAAACCAACAGGCACTAGCATCGGCCACTAGCAGAGCAGTGATTTCAGGTTCTTCTTTTCCAGCTGCTCGTCGTTTTTGTGAAATCATTCCCCAACAGATGTCTGTCAAACAAACTTTCACGCTTCAGACTCAGCTGATGCTGCACAAAGCCAACCGCTGTACGAGTGGTGTGATGAAAACATTTGCTACCACGTGATGTCCGTTCTGTGGATCAAACTGTCAACAGGCGGTTAAATAAGACGAGCTCATCGACACAGCAATACACAACAACACAAAATATACAATACACAACTACGCAATATGCAAAATACATAACAGTACACATACATGCTTCTAGATGTTTTCTTCTGATATTTGATTTTCACGAGGTGTGCTTTTAACGTATATTGCCTGTGGCAACGTGAACAGTACGGGACAATGGGACAGTAAAGTTGTAAAGATTTAAATAAAGTTGAAGACTTTAAAGGAGACGTGGACGTCCAGTCCCTCAGGGTCAGAGGTTGGACACAAGCTGTGTGAGGTTGCTGCATCTTATTTGTGATTGGACCTTGTTGTTCTCGAGCAGCTAGCACATTTGTATGGTTCATACGGTGGAGCAGGATTGACTTTCCATCCAGATAAAGACGGTTTGAAGTGAAGAATCTTCTCTCCAAATCTACCAAACCGTCTGATCCCAGCATGTGTGCGGATTCTGTCCGTTTTATTATTCATCGACAGGCCAGAGTGTGTCACTGCTCTTTGACTCCTCTTCTCCATCCCTCTCCCCTGTCTCAGCACCTCCCACATTCATTTTCACACGTCATCTGCCTCTGACACTCATTATTCTTTGTCTCTCTCTGCTCCCTTACGAACATCTCTCTCTCTCTGGTTTCTGTCTCTTTCATCCATCGCCCTGGGGTACAAATCCTCCCTCGATGCTAATTATGCATTTTTGCTAGGAAGGCACTTAACTATTCACATCAGACCTCAGACACACACGTGTCACATTAATTCTTTCATTGAGTCATTACTGAGGTCACACATTCATTCGGACCCAGGATCCATCCTGCTGCTGGAGCAGCTTCTCAGTTTGTGATTCAGTGTGTGTTTGTGAACAAGTACAATATACATTTTTACAGTATAATTTGATTGTTTCAGGATTGAGGGAGGGAGTGATTGAATGCAGAGGAAGAGCAGATTGAATGGAGATTGATAGATAAACATAGGGGTGGAAGATGAAACAGATAAATAACAAAAGATCTAGCAATGTCGAGCAATGGTTTAATACTGTGGCTTCATATTGATCTTCAGGTAAGAGACAGAGAGTGAAAAAGTGGGGTGGAAAGAGAAAGAAGCATCTTTGGAGGTCTTCCCTCTGATGAAAAGCGAGGAATTAGACAGAAGAGTTCACATCCGTCTGAGTGTGAGACACGTCTCAGACATGAGAAATGCTGCAGTCCTGCGCCGTTGTTTCAGCACTTTTACATCAAACTCCTATGCTTTGTGTGTCTTCTTCCTGCCGGATTAGCCAGGACACAAACACGAGTAAAATCCTGCAGGCTGACACCAGTTTGCTATTGAGCTTCAACAAAGAACTGATTCATTTTGAATGAGAAGAATGAAAACAAGTGTTTGTGTATGTGTGTTATACTAATCGTTCTCTATTTCTTTGGTCCTCCAAGCACTGCAGCCAAATTTAATCAGTTAAAATCTCTCTTCTGCTTCCACAAGATTAATCTATGATCAAAAACATAAACCCGAATTAATAAAACAGTAGGAAGAAACAAGATGAAGTGAACAGTCAGCTGGTGCATGCATTATTATAAACCAGTCACAGAGAGGAGAAAACTTTCCTGTTCAGTCAGGAAATGTCCATCAGAAATCATGAAGTCAATGCTTTTACTTGATAGTCCTGCTCAAGGACCATTAAGGTTCATGGTCTAATTAATATAACTGTTATTAACTGTTTGTTTTAACATTCATTACTCTTGTTTTTACTGTACATAACATTTTCTCTATTACTGTGCTTTATAGCATTAATATTACTGTTGTGTAATGTAATCTGACATGACACGATTATGTTGACGTCCATCTGCTCTCTGGCAGGTTTCCTGAGCACAGGTGACCAGGCAGCCAAAGGGAACTATGGCTTGTTGGACCAGATCCAGGCTCTGCGTTGGACCAGTGAGAACATCGCAGCCTTTGGTGGTGATCCGTTACGAATCACTGTGTTTGGCTCAGGTGCCGGAGCCTCCTGTGTCAACTTACTCACCCTGTCGCACTATTCCGAGGGCAACCGCTGGAGCAACTCCACCAAAGGTTCAACTGATGTTGGCTGATGACTGAATGTGTGCAGACATATGATTACAAACGGGACATCACACACATCTCTGTAGTACTATGAATGTGTGGAAGAATGTGTCCCTGGATTATTGTGGTATATGAAGGTTTTCTGAAGGACAGTGTTGTTCTGTCTTTCCTCCTGGCAGGTCTTTTCCAGAGGGCCATCGCTCAGAGTGGCACCGCTCTGTCCAGCTGGGCTGTCAGTTTCCAGCCTGCCAAGTACGCACGGATGTTGGCCCGCAAGGTGGGTTGTAACCTGGAGGACACGGTGGAACTTGTGGCGTGTCTTCAGAGAAAACATTACAAAGAGCTGGTAGATCAAGATATTCAACCAGCTCGCTACCACATCGCTTTTGGACCCGTTATTGATGGCGATGTTATTCCTGATGACCCCCAGATCCTCATGGAGCAAGGTAGTGCTACAGAATCCTACTACTGCTACGACTGTTGTTTGCAGCTTCTCATAACCCACTCTGTGTCCAGGAGAGTTCCTCAACTATGACATCATGCTGGGTGTTAACCAGGGGGAGGGGCTCAAGTTCGTGGAGCTGATTGTGGACAACGAAAACGGTGTCCAAGCTAATGACTTTGACTACGCAGTGTCCAGCTTCGTGGATGACCTCTATGGTTACCCTGAGGGTAAAGACATCCTCAGAGAGACCATCAAATTCATGTACACCGACTGGGCGGACAGACACAATGCAGAGACCCGCCGCAAGACGCTGCTGGCCCTTTTTACTGACCACCAGTGGGTGGCGCCAGCTGTCGCCACAGCTGACCTGCACTCCAGCTTTGGTTCACCAACATACTTTTACGCCTTCTACCACCACTGTCAGACAGAACAGGTATGTGTCTCATAGTAGACTTTGAGGATCGTTAGCGAAAGTCCAAATATACTACTATACTATATACTACTACTATATAGATGTTTGTTGTTAAAGGAAAGGTTTTTTGCCTCTGAAAGAGATCTGGTCCATGTTTCAGTCCTCCAGCTCCAAATCAGTGACATTCGTTAGAATACAAACTGAACAACCAACGCTCCTCTTTCACATCATATACAATTTGAACTCATTTCCATGTTGAATTTCTAAATCCATGTTGAGTAATGTCTTTCACATGAACATGATCATCTTCTCTGCTGATCATCAGGTGCCACCATGGGCGGATGCAGCACATGGAGATGAGATCCCATACGTGTTTGGTCTCCCAATGATTGGACCAACAGAGCTGTTTCCCTGCAACTTCTCGAAGAACGACGTGATGCTCAGTGCCGTGGTCATGACCTACTGGACAAACTTCGCCAAAACAGGGTGGGGGACACATAATACATTTTATTTAAGGCGCCTTTCAAGACACTCAGCAACGCCCTACAAGAGTAAAACACATTTAAAAACACAACACAGGTTCAGGAATCACAGGGAATAGGCCATAGGAAACAAAAGTCTTGAGGTGGGATTTGAAGATAGAAAGTGAGTTCCGGAGGTCTGGATGGAGGGAGTTCCAGAGGCAGGGGGTGGTGCAGCTGAATGATTGGAGGCTAATGGTGGTCATGCTTGCAGGAGGGACGAGGTTGATGGTCAGGTCTGAGAGTTCTGGATGGCATTGTGGATGGAGAGGAGAACAGCCAGGGATGTTGAGTTTAAGAAAGTTAGAGGAAAACCATGAAGTGAGTTCATTGAGGCAGTCACAGAGGGAGGTGGGAGGAAGGTTAGAGGTAGGTCTGGAGGAAAAATACAGCTGGGTGTCATCAGCGTAACAATGGAATGTGACATTGAATTTACGGAAAATATTACCAATGGGGAGAAGATAGATGAATAGAATTGGACCGAGGACTGAACCTTGGGGGACACCAGAGGAAATGGCCGATGGCTGGGATGTGAATGATTTTAACTGGATGAACTGGGAGTGGTCAGAGAGGTAGGATGTGAACCAGTTCAAAACAGTACCAGAAAAACCGAGAAACGCTAGTCTATGGAGGAGGATGGGGTGAGAAATTGTGTCAACGGCTTTGGTCGGGTTGAGGAGGATGAGGAAGGAGAGGAGTCCAGAGTCTCCGGCATTAACAGGTCATTTGTGATTTTAAGGAGGACCGTTTCTGTGCTGTGGTGGTGACTGGAACCCTTCAGAAGTTTTATTGGTGGAGAGGTGGGAGTGGTCTTGGGCTGCTCCTGATTTTTCCAGAAATTAGACAGAAATGGCAGGAGATGGGGCAGAGATTGTTGGGATCCTGACCGGTTTTCTTGAGTATAGGGGTGATGACAGCTGTTTTTAGTGGTAAGGGGACTAGACCAGTAGTGAGGGAGGAGTGGATGATATGAGTAATAAGAGGTGCCAGTGAGGACAGGGATGCTTTGACGAGAATGGTTGGGAGGGGATCCAAACGACAGGTAGATGATTTGGATTTGTATATCAGTTTAGAGATGGCAGTGATGGAGGGAAGAGTGAATGCAGAGAGGGAGCAAGTAGGAGGCACAGGGGGAAATGCTGATGAAGTATAGTGGGAGATCATTGGGACGAGCTGTTGGATATTGTGGATTTTGGAGGTGAAGAATGAAGTCAAGTTGTCACGTCTGCACGACCATACATTAACCACCTTTCCTGTGTCTCCTGACTTTGAAGTACTAGTGGAATGTCCAACTGTCTCAGACACGGAGGGACTGGGGACAGAGGGAGTGAGAACAGAGGCTGTGAGGACGAGGAGAAGTCCAATAACACTGCCGTTTCTGCATTTGAACAGTAAAAATAACACAAACACACCTCAATGTGTGAAAGAAGGTTCTCAGTCTGAGTGAGGTCCAGGTGTGTAATGGATTTTATATCTTCAGATATATTCGTACTTTGAGCTGCAGAGTGACATTCTAACTGGGCCAAATTAAAATCCATATCTTGTACTCGTACGTGTCTTATTTATTTTCTGGAGACTTCTGGAGACACTCAGCAGGAGCTTGGAGGCAACTGAAATGAACTACAATGATCATAATGACCGACATGCACCCAAATGTGATGTAGAATATTGGCAACAGGTGATTGATGCCACCGATTTGAATGGTTGTGTGTTCTTGAGGAGGATAAAACGAGGAAGCATTCTCCGTGTAGGGCCTGAGATGAACACGTGGTATTTACACTGTAAAATGAGAACACAGTGCTGATTGAATGTAAAAACCTGGGGACAGTGTCTCTATAATTTAAAACGAGGACAGTCGTGTGAATGAAACATTCCCTCCCTTTGATTATGCTTTCATGTTTTTTACCAACTGTAATTGTCAAGAAGAGGACAGATAGTCCATGATGAAGTCAATGTCTTAATTCATTGTGTCAGTCAGTCTAGTGTTTTTCATCATTGATCTTTCCTCCTTTAATTTGACTCAGAGATCCAAACCAGCCAGTGCCCCAGGACACCAAATTTATCCACACAAAGCCGAACCGCTTTGAGGAAGTGGCATGGACACGCTACAACCAGAAGGACCAGCTGTACCTACACATCGGCCTGAAGCCCAGAGTGAAAGAGCACTATCGGGCCAACAAGGTGATGACGGGAGTTGATTCATGTTTATTGCGTGGCTGAATATGAACTAATTATATGAACTAACCTGAGATTGGTCTAGAGGATCAAATGTCTTCACATGTTTTAACTGCAACTCAGGCTCATGTCAACAGTTCAGCCGCAGGGTTTGTACCCTTACTTTTACTCAGACCTTCAACAGGAAAATCCAGCTCCTCTGCATTTTTCTGCAACATGAACATTGCATGTGGGCAAACGTCCAACGAGAGTGTGCTGCTTGTGGAATCAGACTGTTTACCAGTCAATATTGGTGATTGATTCGGCCCTTTTGTGTATTTCAGCATGAAAACAGATTACCCTAACCCTGTAATTTTCAGTTCGGAGCATCAGATTTATGTTCATGCTGACATGCAAAGCACATTTACCAACTGATGACAAGTATTCAGTGAGATTGCTGATTTGTTACGTTGATTTGATGCCGTTTGTCTGATCATCTCTTTTCTGATCAGGTCAATTTGTGGTTGGAGCTTGTGCCTCACCTGCATAGTCTCAACGAGGTCACACAGCTCGTCCCCACCACCACAAAGGTGGGTTTTTATTATTCTATTAATTCTCGTGGTGCTGCTGCAGACAAACTGCCTGACTGGTCGTCAGTTGAAGGTTCATCCGTATAACTTTAGATGTTTTAGTTGTTGGGTTTCAGACTTTCATGGATCAACAGGAAACTGTTGATCCATG
>CAAKHB010004964.1:17227-35883 GCA_901007665.1 Aeoliscus strigatus
CAGTTTCCTGTTGATCCATGAAAGTCCATGAAAGAAGTGTTATGATGTGAGTTCACGAGGGCTTCTCATGCGTCTCCTTGGACATCAGAAATCTCCTCTCTGCTCTCCATTACAAATTCCATTTGCTAACAGCCCAACATGAAACCTGGTGTGGATCAGCCAGATTGACATTCAACAAGAGTCTGTCTATCCAACATTAAACTTCTAGAAACCCACCTGTCCAGCAAGATGCAGTGCTGCTATTGTTTAACCTATGGTCCAAATTAAAAGAACCGATCCATCCAAGTACAGACTGAGCCATCTGAGGCATTATTCGATTTTAGAGTTGCTCAATGAGGAGAGTTGCTCATGTGGTAAATGAACTGCTTTTTACATTCCAACATTGAGGCACGATTACAATGCTGCTGTGTAGAATCCTGATCGACTTGTGAAAATATTCCCGTCCCAACATTTGGACTAATAACAAAATAATAAATATCCTAAATGTACAAATTAGTTACCTGGACCTTGTGTAGCTAGTTCTCACGCTGGTAACGTCATGTTAGCTGCTTACAGGGCCCTTCCAGGCTCCTTACAGGGAAACTCTGAGCTGTAGTGGACAGAAATATTAATCTGCAGACGGGCATGCCCCAGCGTTTCTGCTGCTCATGTACTTTTGGTTGTCCACTGAGCAACTTTACCATCTTTCTTTCAAACTAAATAAGAAACTATGTAACTAGAAGATGAGGCAGAACAAACCTTCCCTGTCACTGTGTCCTTTGACATTAATTTAACTCTGTCTTCAGAGCCCTCCTTCAGAAGTTACCAACCGCACTCCAAAAACCAAAGTTCTTGTGACCAGGCGCCCCAACCCCACTCCATTCCCCACAGAGACTCTAGACTCAAGCCTCAACCAGCACCACTTGGTGGACCAGCGTGACTACTCCACTGAGCTGTCAGTGACCATCGCTGTGGGCGCCTCCCTGCTATTCCTCAACATTCTGGCCTTCGCTGCTCTTTACTACAAAAAGGACAAGCGCCGCCATGACGTCCATAGGCGCTGTAGCCCTCAAAGGAACGCTGCCAATGACCTCGCCCACACCCAAGAGGAGGAAATCATGTCTCTACAGATGAAGCAGCACTCTGACCTTGACCGGGATTGCAGGGGGATAGGCGACTCTCTACACGCACACGATGTGGTGCTGAGGACTGCCTGTCCACCGGACTACACTCTGGCTATGAGGCGCTCTCCTGACGACATCCCTCTCATGACACCAAACACCATAACCATGATTCCCAGCACCATGGCGGGGCTCAGCTCGCTCCACTCTTTCAACACATTTCCCAGCGCTGGCCATAACACCCTGCCCCACCCGCACTCACACTCCACCACCCGGGTATAACCCTGTGGATGTACCCACGGCGGCAGGACTCTGACGGCTGAGGAAACGGCTGACAAGAGGCGAGGCCGACGTGCTGACACAGGGGCTCCTCCACCGACCCAGAGTATTCTGGTTGTACTGGGATTGTACGGAACCTGTTCATAGACAAAAGGATACATGTGCGTGGATAAGATGGGAAAAGATTAATCATGTTTATTGTTTTTTTGGATATGTAAAAAGTAAGGAGTGGAAGAGAAGCAAACTGACAAAGCTGATTTTTGTTTGCTGCAAAAGATGGTGCAGTAAACTACTTTCTCTGGTGACATACGACCTCTGGGATCTGTGGAGAAACGTCTGACAGAATTATCTGGCGGCAGAAAGCATCAACACAGCTCAGAGGTCAAAAGATGGAGTACTTAGTAAAAATGAAAACATTGTCCTCCAGTGGTGCTGCAGACTTCACTGGAAGCACTGGGAACATCGGATGCACAAGCAAACATTTTGTGGAAGACATTTATTTTTGAGGATCAGGAACAGTTTTAATGTATAATAACCCTATTTCCCTATCTAGATCTGTACATCAAGCGCCAAGGCTGTTTAAGCCCTCTTATATTGGGGTGTGTGTGTGTGTGGGGGGGTCCCCTGCTTATCTGCCTGGTAGGACTGAACCAGCAGCCAATGGGGATCTGCCTACTGATATCAGTATCGCCTACTGTCGGCGCCAACTTGAATACAGGACAAGTGGATATTTTAGCACGATGCGCATGACAATTGATCTGCTTATGGCTGCTCTGCTAATATCATTAGGAATAATTCCATCCTCTCCCCTGCATACGGAGCCATTTCACCTGGATTTCCTGCTGGAACCACACGAACCTCAAAGCCTTGGCAGGACACTCATGCAGTCCCAAAACAGATGAAGGCTGGGGGTGAGCAGGGGAGAGGTTGGGGCTCAAATCAAATTTCTTGAACAACATTATATAGCTTGAACAGAGCGGAGCTCAATGACTAGTTTTGTACTTTGTGTGTTGGTACGACTTTTTGATAGTGGTTAAATCACATTCATAGTACCTTCAGTGGAGATCAATGTCTTTGCTGTTTTACCTGTTGCACCACATCTGCATACAGCAGTAAGTAGCTGCACTGTTTCTTCCATCTCACACCTTTCATGTCTTTCATTGTTGTGGAGCAACACAATGCGAATGCAGTCATATGAAAAACTGCAAGGTGACAGATGTTTTTTTTGTCATTTCATTTATCCAGCCAACATTTGTGGACTCATAAATCCTTGACATGTTAAATATTGATCAAATTCCAAGCACAGACTGATCGCAACCTTCATCAGCGTTCTGACTGGGGCGAGTAATGACACTTGAGTCAGAGTCGGTCAAATCTTCTGCTTTTTCCTCATTAGCCATTGCTTGCACATTACAAGAAGGAAAGAACAGGCTGCCATCCTTTTCCACCTTGCTCCAGTGCTCCGCCTCTAAACTGACACATTGATAATTACATGTGAAGCAGCAGTTAAATGAGGAAATAACTGGCAATTTTAAATGGAAACTTTGTCAGATTACTAAGGATTATAAACAGTTCTGCTTTAAGGAAAGCAGGAGATTTTACAACATTAGTCTGACTCCTGACTGATGTCTGTGAGCCACAAGATGAAAAGAGACATTTTTTTCAGGGGCCACTGAATGGGGGAAGCATGTGAGAGTGTTTTGTGTCGTATGTTAAGTGAATCATTCATGTAGACGCTCACCGCCACCTTAAACACACCGTTCCATTTTCAGTTCAATCTGAATACATATTTCCTTCCAAACTGACTCGTAAAAAAGGAAACTTTCAAATCAGTTTTGTGTCTCCTGCTACAGACTCACCATTGCCCCTAGAGGTACAAAGTGGTACCATCCTGTTTCAAATGCTACATCATGTGTTAACCTCTGTAAAATTGGACTTTAGTGCCAAATATCTGCCTCTGATTATTTTGTGTCTGATGAGTGTTTTATCCAAGATCATGTGAATTAAATTTTTTAAAGCAATTTCAGGCACTTGCCAGACGACGGAAGGTTGTTTGACGCCCCTAGCAGAGACTGACTCCCATCCAGTGTCATCTTTTAAAACTGTCTGTTGCATGCAAATAGGAGATGTGTGATCCAGGTGAGGTAGCATTCCCTCAACAGTTCTGTTCAACACGTTCTAATAAGCCCGTCTAACAGGGCCAGATGGATGAGGCTTCACACACCCTGTTCGAGTAAGGACGCGTCTCTTTTGTTCATCCTGCCTCATGAGACCGATTCAGAGGCGACCAATGAGTGCTGCAGATGAATGTAATGCAACATGCCATTTTCTGACCTCAGATCACAGCAGGAGCAACCAGCACCAAACCTCTGTTTCTTTCTTGAGAGGTTCTTGCGAACAGCGTGATAACGTCAGAGGTAGGATTTGTTCTACCATCTGAAACAGGGAGCACCAACAAGCTGATCTGGCATTTGTAATGTACATTATTCGTGACTTGTCTTTCTTTCTGATTGAATAGTAATTACTCTTCTGGAGCACAATAAATGATTTTAATATGCTAAAATATTCTTCACTTCGAGTGTTGTTCAGGTTCTCTGTGCCTCTCAAGTCAATGTGGTCGGTTGGAGAGTAAAGATGTAGAAGTCTTGTGGTTACCTGAGCCAATCCTCCAATGTTGATGACACCCGGGAGTTAATAATAGTAATATTTGTTTGACAGACCATTTGATATCACATGATTTTGACTATATGATCTTTGACATGATTTGAAGAGCAAACATGTAGCCACTAGAATGATTGTCCATAAGTGTCTGTTTATCCATGATTCCTGTAGCACCTTCATTCACTTGTGTGAATTGTGTTCAGAGGTGATGTGTTCAGACTGCATTCATTTCCTGCAATCACACAAACACACACACACAAAGCTGCCATTTTTAGTGCTGGAATTCATCCAACTTGGAAGACGGTGACATTTTTACACTCTTTGCCAACAAAACGGCAAAACGTATGCGGAAACTGACATTTTGAGTGCTGTTGGAGTGAAAGCACAGATACACATTTGTCTGACCAAGAGCACAAACAACTGTGGGCCACACAGCCAAAGGTTCTATTGAAAGAGCTTGATAGCTGAGCTTATTTACCATTACACTGCATCTCATTCATGCACATCAAACACTCCTGGCCATGCTGATAACCCCCTCTTTTATTTAGCACAGCTGTTTGATCTAGCTGTGCTGCTGCTGTCCCACGGCCATTGTGGCGAGCTGTACAGCAGTTGGCTAATTGCTGTGTATTTTATCAGTGTTTCACAAACAGCAGCTACATAACGACGGTGTAACAGTGGTGCTGACCTCCGCTGTGTGCTGGGCAGCAGAAGGTGAATGAGTGAAGCGTTAATAAGAGATTTGTCCAGGGTGAACCCTGCATGAACCCATTGCCAGCTGGGATCCGCTCCAGCGTAAACTGCAAACCTCAGCAGGAGTAAGTTGAAAATAACAAAGGAACAAACAATAGAAAACATGTTTGTCGAAGCGAAAGCTGGTTAATTTTATTTTACAGCTCTCCCAGTAACTGACACAAATGGCACTTTTCCACTACACGGAACCAGCAAGGTTCGCCTCAACTTTGGCTCTACCCACGTTTTGTGTTTCCACTGGCATTCCTGATATGTATATTAGTACCGACTCTGGGGTTCCAAGCGAGCGGAGTTGGTACTAAACGTGACGTTGCAGAGTGCCGGCCTCTGATTAGTCACTGAAGAGAGGGCCATCCCAAGCACGACCTTCGACGCAGGAGTCTACTGGCAATAGGAGATACCGTTCTTTATTCTTTTCTCTTATTTGTTTCTCTTTTCTCGTCATCACATTCCCATTGAACATGGCTGATGTTCGCAAAACACACTGTAGTCCATTAATGAAGCATAGACCTTTATGGGAGTTTGTGGCGGTTAGAAGATTTGTTATAAGAGCTGGAGGGAGCCGGACGCAGCATGGAGCAGAGTTGCTCGTAGGTGATTATTGTAATGGGAAAAGCGCCTGTCTGGAACCAGGGTGAGGCGAGGCGTGCTGGAATTGTGTCGTAGAAAAGCACCCAAAAGGGATTGAGTCGTAGTTTCTGTGTTCTTTTCAAATGTGCGTTACTCATTACATGTACAGTGCATGGTGGTGGATTCTATTTGGTGGAATAGTTTCAGGTACAGTGAATTTATTTTCAGTAAGAGAGAAAGCATCCATCTTGACACATCAACAAAATCAGGCCATACACCTGCCTTTATAAGTAGAACAAAAGTATTTCTGTAGCAGGCCTGTGAACCTCCGATTCGAGGCAGGAATCGGCCATGCAGAGGTGAATTGAAATTGGTTTGAAATAGCGCTGCCGCTTGTCTGCAATCGATGGGTGTGCACATCAGCAATCACAATCTGACCTGGTTTCTGTTGTAGTCTGTTGTGTCAGACTACCAAACCACACAAAAGGCAGCAAGAGTATTGGAAGTGATGCTGACAGGGGAATTAGACTTGGACTTCAGACGTTCGATTGCACTCCGAGAATCTTTAGTCAACAGCCGTCTGCATTGACGTGTGGAGCGACATGTTCTTTCAGTGACGACACTGAGAAATGTTATTCATCTCCTCTACCCACTTTGTTTTTTAATCTATTTACTTATGCTCCGACATAGCGATTTCAAAAGGTGCTTACAATCCAAACTGTCGTCTCCATAATCTCCAGCTCAGTAGCTCTGCTGGTCTGAGACAATGACAGTTTCGCCCCGTCAGGCACCAATGACAGAGACAAATTGGAAAATGTCTTTTAACAGCCAGTTTTCATCCTGGAGACCCGTGAACAAAACATTCTCACTGGGCCATTTAACACAAAGTCAGGAAGATTCACTCCCTCATAGTTAAACGCTGGTATATGAAAACCAGCTGATGAATGTGAGAGTGCCATGAGAATGTAAAGAACATAATTCAAACATTTTTTTACCTATAAGCTGCGATAACATATGTGTGGTTCTGTGATGACGACACATGATAGTTTCTGTTCATTGAGTTATTTTGCATCATTGTGTCGGGGGAATCATTTAACTAAGATTTATTTCCGGCCATATTATCTGCATTTTTATATATCGTAGTGCGTTTTACATATACTCTTATGTCCTTTGATAAACCAGCCTGATTTATTTTGTTAGTTTTTGCTAAACTTTCCAAATTTCTCTTTTATTGCAATTTAACTTTGCTCATTTTTTAATTTAGTTTTATTATTGGAAGCAATTTGGGGGACATTTTATTGTATGAAAAGTGCTATATAAATAAAGTTTCAATTGATAGTGTCTGCTTATTGGTACTTTGCCAACAAAATTCAGTTTAGCATAAAGAAATTGTGTCCAGAGGATAAATGGAAAAATGTATAATCATAAAAAAGACTGTCATGGAACAATGTATGTAAGCGCTGAAAAATTCTCAGTGAGAAAACAGCTGTAGAGTTAACGTTTTTTAAACATTCTTGTAGCAAATTTGAATTGAAGGATGTGTTGCGTGTGTGTGTGGGGGGGGAGCGCGGCTGTAATGCACCATCTCATTACAACTTCTGTCAGGAGCCTTCTCTTCCAACATCAGCTCCCCTTAAGTTGGTAATCGCCCAACTGTCGTTTCAAGTGAGTGTGCAGCCAAGAAGGCATTTACAAATAAATGAAAAATGTCACATTTAATTTCACTCCTTTTGAACTGCAGCACTTCAGCTTTGTCACAAACTGTCTTTGTTGTTCTCGTCTCTTGCAGATTGTGCTGGCGGTCAATGTGGATCGGTTCTGTCAGGTTCAGGCCTTGTGTCTCTCTCCCGGAGTGCCTGCAGACAATGACCTTCTCCAAACGTTGTTGAAACATTTATTCCTGCTTCTCTCATTCTTGTCCTCAGATGGCATGCGAATGTGCACTCAGGTGGGTTTGCAGCACTGATGGTGTGTGTCATGTGGCTGTTTTTAAGAATATACTGTAAATAATCTAAAACTGTAAACACGTGGTTAGCTCTGTTTCATAGTAAGGTTCCTGGTTCGCCTCCTGTCCTGGAATCTTCTGTGTGCAGGTTGCATGCTCTCCCTGTGTCTGCGTGGGTTCTCTCTCCTCCCACCTCTGAAAGCATGCTGAGTTCAATTGGTCACTTTAAATTGCCCGTAGTTGTGAATGTGAATAGTTGTCTGTTCTTCATGTGGCCCTGATGAGCTGGGGACTGGGACAGGGTGGACCCTGACGTTGGCCTGGATCGGCTCCAGCACGACGGTGAACGTAACCGGCACAAGCGTGTCTGGTTCTTGGTCGTGTGTGTGCGGTTGGGGTATTTCCCCCTCATGCACATGTGGCAGCGGAGAGTATTTCCAATACTTCATAAATTCTGGGTTTATCTCCAGACAGTGACGAGTGACTGCTGAGCGCTGCGATCGATGGCGAAGCTCCTGCAGAGCGATTAATTACAAAGTGTTTCCATTTGAAGCTTGGGGGGTGGGGCAGTTCTCAAGGTATTAAATTCATCAAACAATCAATACATGGAGCTCAGACAAGCTATGGTGAAGAATAAATGTGGGAATTCATTAAAGAAAGGAGGAATAGTCCGAAAAGGGAAATGATGCATCAGAGCAGCAGTTCCAACCAAAGCAGAAGTGTATTTGTGCAGAAGGGGGTGAAATAAATAATATGAACAAATAATAGGCTCAGTTAAGCTGATTAAGTTAATGTGTTTGTGTTGACACGTCTGCATTGTTCTCCAAAGATGAGAGCTTGTTTTGCTCTGTGGACTTTACCTGTAAAGCAGTTGATTCCTTCTCCGCCTTTGCCATCTTGTTCTTTTCATTCTTGTGAATTTCTCACGTGAGATTAAATAAAGTATCTATCTTTGCCACACGCACCCTCTGATCATTGTCATTTGAGGAATCAACACTATTGCGCTGCTACTTCCTGTTCACCTCACTGTGCCTGAATGGAACTGCTCATCTTTCAGGTCCTTATGAATAGACAGACAGTCCATGTGGAAATGGGAGAAGACACACACAGCTGCTCATTAAGTTGAAGAGAGCGGATGTTGGTTGTGATTCAGCAGATGGACACACTGTCTGGATGGTCTGTGTGGAAGAGGTTGGAGAAGAAAAGGAAGATGGAAACAGAAGTGGCTCAACTTGCAGCTTACATCAAATCTGTATCAAGAACTCTTGGCGATTAATATTAATGCTCCTCTTTCCCCCTAGAATCCCTGCTCCTCCGAAACGGTCACATCTGCCCCTCCACCCCAACACACACACACATCCAGCTCATCACATTTTTTCCCCTCTGCTTTTCAGTTTTACCAGACACTGAGGACAATTGTCGTTTTTACTATTCTACTAAAATATTTCCAAATGCTAACATTTATAGTGTAATATTTAGAAAGAAATAACAGGCCTGATGATCCAACAAATCATTCTTTTACGTCTCAGCAGCAACAGTGAAAAGAATAGATATGAGTAGTTTGGAATGGAATGAAAACTTCTTGTCATCATACAAGTACAACAAAATCACGTTTGGTGAGAACACCTGGGCTGCAGCACCTAAGCCGTGCACTGCCACTCAATTTTAAAATAAAATTTTACACACAAACATGATGGTGTGTGTTTGATATAAGTCACTGGAATTTATTCAGTGATGTGCAGTCAGGTGAGACAGGTGAGGCTGACTCATATGCCATCATAGAAAAAAATGGAAACAAATAAATAGTGTACAAATCTCTGGATAACTATTTAACTAAGTTTAAACATTTTAAACTGAACGAGCGAGGCACGAGTGAACCCAGGGATTCTTCTTGCGGTTCTGTCCTCAGCCGCAGAATGTGACAGCAGCGCCAACCTACAGACACCAAGTCAAGTGCAGCATCCATATGTTTTTACTTTCCAAAGGGAGATTACAGATGTAAATTCTAATAATTTTCTAAAATTTTTCAATCGAAGGAGGTAATAATGAAAGGAATATCAAGGATCTCCATTCAGACAGAGACTTTTAAAACTGAGGGATGATAATTAACTCAGGAAGAAGGAATCCTTTTTCACCATTTTATTGCTTATTGTGTGTGTCATGGTAATAGTCTGTCAATAAACACAGTATATATATATAACTTGTTCTTGTCTATTTTCTTTGTATGCAGAGACATGCGCCATTGAATCTAAAAAATCCCCTATGCTGCCCATAAACACTGTTATTGCTACAGACTTGTCTCCTTACATTGTATTAAGCTCCTGAATTCATGAACAAATTAACTTGTTCATTTAAGCTGTTTCCATTCTCTCTGCTCAGTTGTTTTTAATTGTGTAGAGGAGGAAATATGCAGCAATGATAAATGGAAGATGTAGAATAGGAAATCAGTGGTGAAGCTTGTTCTTTCACCATCAAGTGAAGGAAGTAAATACTGTATGTTCTTGCAGACTTACAGCTGCTCATTCTGAATATCGTTCAATCATAAAAAGCAGGATTTTTAGATTTAAAAGTGTGTCCATTTTATATTTGCTTGAACAAGTAAATATAAATATAGCCATGAATTATTATTCCTGCCTTTTAAATACACAGTAAATGGATATTATGTGTCAGTGGTTATATGTGAAACTATTTCACACTGTGTTTTGGCTTTAGCTCAAATCTCACAATGGTATTAAACGAAACTTTATTGTAGAAGGCAAATTCAGCTCACGTCAGACCGTGTTGAAATCCAGTTGCATGTGAAGCTGAAGCCAATTCAAAGGTGAGCTGGGGTGAAGGCAGAGGCTTATAATGTGACTAAACATCTCAGCATCAAGAAGCTCACTGATGATTTATAAATGCTCACTTTTAAGCCTTCCAAGGAACAGCAACGGAGAAAAGCTTTTGACTGCATTTTGAAATTTTAATACTGAAGGAATACATGGTATTTTTCCACAAGAGTAACTGTCAATTTCTGAGGTTGACATGCACCCACAAATGTGTATGTGCGCATGTGTGACTTGATCCTGATTTGCATTCTATTATCTTGACAAATGATGATGGTCTAGTTTCTCTTCTGTATTTCAATTTGCTGCCTCTTGTATTGTTGGAGTGTAAATGACTTTTGTGATGCAAATGAGGAAGAAAAATCCCTCTGCGTCTCCTGGGCTTTTTTGCTTGCTCGCTCACCCACTTTTTTTTTTTTTATTGCAGCATCCTGTTACACTCACCCCCAGGCCACATTAAAAATGAATCAGGCCCAGGTGTGTGTAAAAACTCACCTGACTCTCCTCAATAACTTCAATATGTGTGCATATTGAAGTTACTCAAAAATAGAGATCTTGTAGGTGATGTCTCGTCAAAATAACCTCCATGAATGATTAAATGATTTAACATAAATATACATCCCATGAATTGAGTATGAGGAAAATGCTGGTGCTACTTAACTATAACTATCTCAACTATAATACTACATTGTTCACTGACAAAGTTCTTGTGATGTCATTTCATCTCACACTAAACCAATGTTTTCATGGGTTCATACTTGTAAGTTATTTATGAAGTTAGTGGTCAGTGTTTCATACTTCAAACCTGTCTGATATGACAGGAATCTGCAGTTTACACTCGAATGTCACTTGAATGACACAATAGAAACTGGAGAACTCATTTACCTGCACTTTCCTGCGATAAGCTTTGTGAAGACAATGACATCGCTGACACAAGCAGCAGGGACACATGGTTATGCACATATGGATTTAAATTTGCGACGTGTGTGAGAGAAAACACATGGTACAATGTGAGTTTTAAGGTAAGAGTGAGGGAAGTGTCTTTTTTCCCCAGCACGTTTCTTATTCGTGTTTCTGTCAATGAGTGGACTTAAGAAGAAGACAACCATGGTTGCTGTCTGAGTGCTTTGCAGTACTGTGACTTAGATAATTAATCACATTGTAACAATCCATTGATGTGCATTGATTGTTAGGGGCGGCCCCTCGATTTTAAGCTGGAGCCAAAAATGCAGGAAAAACACAGGGAAACAAGATACACTGGTAATCAGGCAGTTTATTGCACAAGCAGGTAATAGACATGGCACAAGAATGAATAACGCAAAATCGGCCAAGAAAAAGGAAAAATCACTGCGCCGTGGCGAGCTGGCAGGAGACAAACAACGCAGAAAGAAAACGAGCCACAAGGGCAGGAAGAAAACCCATGAGAACAAAAAGAGCGCCACCGAAACGGGTGTCGAGTAAACTGAAAGCGCACCCAAAGGCGGAGCGAATAAACAAGAACGGGAATAATCGGTACAAAGGCAACGAACGCGGGAGCAAATGGCTGGAGAATGAGGTATGGAAGCACAAAATATCTGGCAGTGGAGTGAGGCCAGAGCACGGCTGAAGAGCAGGAGCAATCAGCGTGCAGATGAGAATCAGGTGTGCTGCTTGGCTGCACCTCTACTGCTCACCAGAGGAAGGAGGAAAACAGGGGAAAACAAACCAAAACAGAATACAGCACAGACACTCATAACATTGATATTTCGATTGCTTCAGCAGTGATCCAATATACGTAATCTATTGACACTAATTATCGAACTACATGGTCATCATTTAGGGTCTTTTATTTTCTTTCACATGCATTTTTTTTTTCAAACAGAGAGTCAGCCGTCAGGAAACGTGTGAAGAGACACACAATGTCGTTGCAAGACAAAACACACAGGTCTCATGACAAACCTGCCGGGCAGCTTAAGGACATTACATTTACATACTAACCAGCAGTGTGCTATACACAGACATATATAGAAGGCCTGATGCCTCACCGGCGCTGCTGGCCAATGGAGAGCGACGTCGCCACACCGCGGCCATCTTGCCACGGGGTACTTTCTCATTCATAACATTATGTCCATTGCGCATGTACTTTTTAAATAACCATAACTTGCTCAATTTTCAATTTTCAATTTTTGATTTTGGTTTCAGCCTTGACAACTTGAGCGGTGACACACCTATGCTGCACAACTAAGTTGATTTTTCGAAAAAGAAATCTGCAATTTGTCCAGGTATAGCCATGTTGATAACGCTGATAACTAACCCTAACCCTTGTAATAAACCAAAGCGTTTGGAAATCTGTCAAGATTTCAGCAAGTTAAGAGTAATTTTGTTTGAGCAGGTCACTCACCTTCCTATCGCCACCATACAATGTATCTGAATAAAACCCTGTGGCAAGATGGCTGCCGGTGAACGATGTTGTAGGCTCCTCCTTGAGGCATCTAGCCTTATATATATCTATGGTGCTATATGTCACATGCCACTTCCTGCTTCAGCTGCCTGGGAGGCTTCTTCGCTTTCAGGACTGATTCTTACAACCTATAGGTCTTAAAGCAAATACAAGAAGCAGTTTCTCCTGTGGCTACACCAAAGAATAAAGACTTGACATGTCCTCATTGTTTCCAAGTCTATTGGTAATGTTCAAATAAACATTGCAATTGGGTGATTGTTGATTCCTGCCATAATATCTTTAAATTAGTTTTGAATAACACACAGTAGGGTTAGGGTATGATTGTCATAGGCCACGTGTAAGTTTTATATTTACACATTTTTTTCACTTGAAAAAATCGGTTAAATTAATTTTCTGTGGCCATTTTTAACCTCTGTTCCTTTGCTGAATAAAACTACTACATTTGCAACCTCTGCATGTTTGTAAATGAAAACTAACCGACCAGCTGCTTGCATGTCCACAAATGATTCTGGCAGCATCGTCTTACCATGCTCATGTCTTATCTCATTTCTCAGCTTGCAAAGAACTAGAACCACAGAATGACCACAGAGTGGTACAGTGCAGGGAAATTGGTGACTTAAACTGAGATCTGGGATCTTTCAACATGCAACACTTTATTTCACTCAAGTTCTGCAATAGCTTCATTTTTAAATGATCAGTTCTATTTCTAGAACTGGCCTGTGGGCACCTCATGAGATCCCTGTGGGATACCGAGTGCCCGTGGGCACAACGTTGCGACCCCTGCTTTAGACAAAGTCTCAATTGTGTATTGATCAATTAGTGAGACAACTGATAACATCCTGATTTAGGATTTATGACTTGACTTCGGGGAGGACCAGAATAGGATATAACTCTCGCTTATTCTCTATGGCCTTAATTAACAGTGACAAATTGAAAATGTATACTAAAGAACCCTGGAGTGGGGTGAGGTGGAGAATGATAGTGGAGCAGAGGTGACAGGGGTGTGGACGATAGTTTGGTGAAAAACAGCAGATTTACTTAGAGTTGCTACTTAGAGTGTCTGATTATTTCATTATGAAATTTATTAGTGTGATCAATTTGCCGGGAAGCTGCGATTAATCAAAGGCTGTGGAAAAGCAAAGAGTAAATCAAATCACCGCACAGAGAATTTCACTCAATCCTTTCCAAACTTCACTGGCTGCAAACGTAAAATTCTACAAGAAACAAAATCAACATAAAAAAGTAATTTAAATTATAAATATAAATTAATGATAAAGAAATTAATTAAACGGGGCAAATTTTTGCCTTAAGATTAGCAATGTAATTAACATGGAATATAAACACTAATCCTTGTAAATTACAAATACATTTAATAAACATGCCATTTAAAATGCAGTCGGAGAAATGGCACTCAGATCAATGAATCTACACTCGTCACCGCCATCAGTGTGTGTGATGATGAGGATCGTGTGTGGCGCAGTCAGCCCTAGAAAATGACTGAAAGAATAAGTAACAAGAGCTTATTAAAGGGATACACAAAGAGAAACAGAGAGAGTTCCAGATGAGACTCAGTTGCCATTAGAATTACAACCATGAAAAGAAAAATGAAAATACAAAAAATGATCTGAACATGCATCTACAGGACATGTTATGAAATTAAGAATAATATGTTACATAGTGCAAGCAAATCCGAATTCTTTTGATCGGCAGAGAATCCACAGATAGATTTAAGTTCCACTGCAGATTTGTGGTTGATTGTCGAGGTAGAAGTCATGTAGTAAAGCCCCCACCCACCCACATCATAATATTACTCAACTAATAATGTGAGGATTACAGTGGTGTTAGCAAGTGAGTCAGCCTGTCTTATGTGCCTGATGAGTGAGGAGTAAATCCTACAGCAAATCCTGGCTATAATTCTTTGCCCAGCATGATTCTATTCCCTCCAGCCCGGTTCGGCCCTCGAGGGGAATCTGGATCAGCGTCTAATGAACCGCTCTCAATTACTCCTTCCTTCATTATTTGCCCTCTGCAGTTATGTGGAAAAGACCAACTGCCTTTTCTTTCATTTCCTGCTCAACCATGGACCTGGAAACATTTCACTCTGGGTACTGTGGGCAGCAGGAGGAAAAAAACTTTAGAAATGCAGTGTATTTTGATGATGAATGGTGTGAAAACTCATTAGGGTATCATCGTAGCGTATGTACATTTGAGACTGAGTACAGTTTAAGGTCACATGTGGCATTCATCTCACAAAAGCAGTTTGTTAGTTTGTTTGTGATACATACACTCAGAGGTTTTTTTCTTGTTTTCAACCAGCATAATTCTGGTCTTGTTTTTCGATGTGTTAAAAACAAGTGATCACACTTGAATCCTGCCCTTTGATAGCCATTTCTGTGGCACCCCGTACTTTCCAGAGAATCTCTGGAAAACATATCCGTCACTTTTTCTTCACTTGTGTTACAGTAGAAAAGCCTGGGCTCCATTTCCCTCCTCATCCTGGTAGTTTGATTTGACATCCTTCTTGTCATTAGAAAAAAGAAAATACTACTACTCTTTCCCCTCTTTGTCTTTTTCTATGAAACCATTATTTCATCTTCCGATCTTCATTGTATGTAGTTCTTTTTTTCCCACTTTTAGTCTTATTTTCTCCTTAATATCAAAATTGAATATTGATTTTGTTTTTTTAACATACATGTTTAATATGAAATAAGCACGTAGTTCAAGTCAGTTCAATTCAATTGAACTTTATTTCTATAGCCCAATATTACAATGTACAATTGTCTCGATAGACTTCACAGTCCACACATTGCTACACCTTCTGTCCTAAACCCTCAATCAGGGTGAGGAAAAACTGCCCAAAAACCCTTATAACAGGGGAAAAAGAGGCAGAAACCTCAAGGAGGTCCACAGAAAGAGAGATTCCCCTCCCTGGGACGGACAGACCAGCAATAGGTGCTGCATAGACAATGAGCATATGAGAAGCAGTGAACAGGTCAGCTTGTGAAGGCTATTAAAAAATAATAAAAGGTCCAAGAATGCATGTAAGACTGTTAAGAGTCCAACATAAGTATGAGTCCATGTCTGTCTGGGGGTGTCAGCTAGAGAAACTTTGGTGATGGAGAGGATGAGGAGGCGGTTCGGTAGATTATGGCACTGGGGGTGGGTGGGTCATCTAGCGTCAGCAGGTCAAGCGGTTCTCCAGACTGGGTGGCAGGCAATGCGGGTTGGGTGGCACCAGAACTCAGAACCAGAACAAGCTGCAGTTGTTTATATAAAAAATATTTGAGAAATATTTATTTAGCACATGCACAAGCAGAACAGATTCGAGAGGGGTGGTGAAGGGGAAACGGGGGAGATAGGAAGAAAGGAGGTGGGAAACAGAAGAGGCTCAGTGCCAGTGGTCAGTGCCACTGTTACGATTATGAGTAATGAGTTCCCCCGGCAGTCTCGACCTATAGCAGCATAACTAAGGGCTGGTTTAAGTTGACCCTGAGCCCTGAGCCAGCCTTAACTATAAGCTTTGTAGTAGTAGTAACCCCTGTAACGAAATGGTATCAGTTTAAAAAGGACATTTACTTGCACTGCATTTAAGCTATATCTTAGAGCTATCTATCAAAGCTAGCGTACTAATCTTAAGGCAAAAAATTGTCTGTCCCCCATTCGCAGTGTCCAGCTGGACCACATATAATCTTAAGTGAGGGAGCAAAAAGCTGCAGCTAAGTAATGTAACCCTAACCCCAACCCCTGATTTCACTTCATGTATCAAAGGAATCTGTTTTCAACAACCTGTAATTGCTGTCAAAAATCAAGTGACAAACATACTGACAGTACCTCTTCCTGCCACTATAGGACAAAGACCTGAAGATGCACGACAGTCTTATGGGATGTATCATACACTGTGAAAGTGCACTGTCAGCCTATTGTTGTTATGTGCATTGAAGTGAAAAGACAGTCATTATTCAAACCGTCCAGCACTCAATTAACAAGCATTTTCATTATGGCACAGTCCTACTGCTGCCTCTTGATTAATACATCTCCTCCTGCTGTCAGTCAATCATGAATCATACTTCCTCTTGCCTCAATGCTGCACATCCCCGCAGGGAGGACGAGAAAGGACGAGGAAGGACAGGAGGATGGCATGATGGAAAGGAAAGAAATGTGAGTGAAATCCTTAAATTGAGAAAAAAATAGTAAAAATGAAGCGAAGGCAGAATTTGTAAGTCAAAAAGTCAAATGAGGAGAAAGAGAAGATGGTAAAGGAGAAGCAGTGGTGTTAAATACGAGTAACATACCATACACATTTGTTAAGGCCTTTGTGACATGGTGCAAGATGAATGTGGCTTGGTGCATCTATTAAATCATACTGATGGTCAAGGTGGTACATTTACTATTGAAGTAAAGTGAAGCAGCAGCAAGGCGTAGACATATGTTCACATTTTAATGTGTGCACGCAACACTGTGTTCAGCTCACACATTCACTTTCACAGGGTCTTATCTCACAACAAGTTAAACAAGTTAAATGTATAGATGACACAAGAATTGAAAGGTGTGGGAAAGATTAAACAAGATGGCAAACTCAAACGATAAGGTAGCCAGTGAAAGAGGTGTCCAGATGTGAGACAGAAGGGAAGGACAGGTGGAGACGAGCAAATAGGGGAGTTACAAGTTAATGAATCAAGCACAGGAAAAATTCAGGGGCATCTATTTTTCTCAGAAATGTCACAAAATGTAAAAAAAAAGGTTCTATAAAGCAATGGTGGCAGTGGAGCTGCACTTCCAGGAATAGTCATGTAGCTTCAGAAATGAGACCTCTGCATTGAACTGCAGAAGTAATCATCAATGCATGGTTCAGGTCACTGCTCTGTTTGCACAGAGGAGGAAATAAAGGAGTGGACCTGAGAAAAACTGAGCAGGGATGTGAGCTGAAAAATAACGGAAAGGTGAGGAAAAGATTTTGGTATTTAGGATGTGAGTATTAGTTATTTGTGTTGATGGTATCCATTCTCCAATGTCACTGATATCTATTACTTTATCATTTACATATAATAAATTATTTACACATTTAAATCTTAATTTACACTCACATCCTGTTAAAACAGAGGCTTTGGAAGCATTTATATTGTAATGTCTGGGACGTGTCGAAAGGACGAGAGAAGTGTTCACCAGTTTGATATATTTATCCAATTACTCTTATCTTAAGAGGAAAGAAGGTTGTCTAGCTATCGGGATAATGAGTCTTATATCTCTCGTGTCACTTCTTAGAGGTAAAATACCTGGTAACTTTAAGTGCAATGAAAAAGAAGTAGTGGGGAAATTTCTCCTCATGTATGTATTTTATTTTTCACTAAAACTTTGGGGCATCAGTTGTGCACACAACCCTTTCATTATTGCATGTCATGCACTTTTCATGTCTCTTCTATCTCTTTCTGTGTATTGGCTATGAGTTGCTCTCATGCACTAAAATAAAAGCACATCTTCCCACTTTGTACATCTGCAGGATGTTAAGGATTCACTTGCAAATTCTGTCTGTGCCATTCTCTGTGCTATTTTCAGAGCAGTGAGTGAAGCATTGTGAGAGGTGCTACAAAAGCTTGGTTCTCAGGGGAAGGACACAGTTTGTAAAATATGCTGCTGACCTTTAATCTCAGCATCTTTCCAGTCTCCCGAAGAGTCCACTTCAATTGCTTGGACAGAAGCGTTAAATCATGCAGGCAGCCTGCACTTTCTCAAGCTAGCCCTTTTTCCAGGTTACCTCTTATCACTCCCAGAGAATAGTTATTAATATAATCTTATACGTTTATCAAAGTTACTTTTCTGGATTTCTAGTGTTATATCATTGTGTAATAAATCTCTGAGTTACTGTTGTAATGATCATTGTTCAACTCACCCAACACTTTCCACATGAGCTGGGTTAGGGTTAGGGTTAGAAACTAACAGTTTCAATGTCAGAATGGTATAATTTTCGTAAGTATGATCTCTATGTGTGGTTTTATTTTTTTAATTACTAAACTTTGGGCTCTAGTGCTCCACAATCTAGCTGACATGTATACAGACATGTTTTAAACTGCAGTATTGGTCATCAA
>CAAKHB010004965.1:0-37901 GCA_901007665.1 Aeoliscus strigatus
AAAGGAAAGGAAAGGAAAGGAAAGGAAAGGAAAGGAAAGGAAAGGAAAGGAAAGGAAAGGAAAGGAAAGGAAAGGAAAGGAAAGGAAAGGAAAGGAAAGGAAAGGAAAGGAAAGGAAAGGAAAGGAAAGGAAAGAAGGAAAGAAAAGGAAAGGAAAGGAAAGGAAAGGAAAGGAAAGGAAAGGAAAGGAAAGGAAAGGAAAGAGAAGGAAAGGAAAGGAAAGGAAAGAAAGGAAAGGAAAGAGAAGGAAAGGAAAGGAAAGGAAAAACAAGGAAAGGACAGGAAAGGAAAGGAAAGGAAAAACAAGGAAAGGAAAAACAAGGAAAGGAAAGGAAAGGAAAGGAAAGGAAAGGAAAGGAAAGGAAAGGAAAGGAAAGGAAAGGAAAGGAAAGGAAAGGAAAGGAAAGGAAAGGAAAGGAAAGGAAAGGAAAGGAAAGGAAAGGAAAGGAAAGGAAAGGAAAGGAAAGGAAAGGAAAGGAAAGGAAAGGAAAGGAAAGAAAGGAAGGAAAGGAAAGGAAAGGAAAGGAAAGGAAAGGAAAGGAAAGGAAAGGAACGAGAGGGAAAGAGAAGGAAAGGAAAGGAACGAGAAGGAAGGGGAAGAAAAGGAAAGAGAGGGAAAGAGAAAAACAAGGAAAGGAAAAACAAGGAAAGGAAAGGAAAGGAAAGGAAAGGAAAGGAAAGGAAAGGAAAGGAAAGGAAAGGAAAGGAAAGGAAAGGAAAGGAAAGGAAAGGAAAGGAAAGGAAAGGAAAGGAAAGAAAGGAAGGAAAGGAAAGGAAAGGAAAGGAAAGGAAAGGAAAGGAAAGGAAAGGAAAGAGAAGGAAAGGAAAGGAGAAGGAAAGGAAAGGAAAGGAAAGGAAAGGAAAGGAAAGGAAAGGAAAGGAAAGGAAAGGAAAGGAAAGATTTTTAAAACATATTTAATTTAACATGAGTCACAGAAACCAAACTTATCCTCAACTTGTTTGGTCGTTAGTTTCATTGTCACTTCTCTGGAGTTTTGACAAGTTAGTCTGTCTGTCTGTCTGTCTGTCTGTCTGTCTGTCTGTCTGTCTGTCTGTCTGTCTGTATTTCTATCTGTCTGTCTGTCTGTCTGTCTGTCTGTCTGTCTGTCTGTCTGTCTGTCTGTCTCTGTTTGTTTGAAGGTTATCTTGTCAGCAGTTAGTTCAGTGTTCTCTTTTTTTGTCATTTTCTTACATCCTGCCTCTCTTCTTCTCCCAACTCTTGAGTATCTATCATCCATATTCATTTTCTCAAAATCCTAACAGCCTGTTTGCAATTTGCATTAAATGTAATTAACTAGTTCAACTTATACAGTGTCAATTATTTAAAATATTCTGTGCAACACAGTTTATTCGGTCGTTAACTGACTGACATCGCTGGCTGTATTTTCAGTTTATCAACTGACTAGTGGGACATGCAGGTAATTGTCACTGTATTTTTGTGCCTATTTCATGCTGCTCTTGTATAATGTTGGAGAAGCACAAGGAGCATCAATGTTCATTAATGCTTCAGGAGAAAAAAAGGCATAAGTAACCGAGTGTCTATTGTGTTTATTGTGTCTATTGTAGCAGGAGCCACTGTCAAGTGAAATGAACGAACCCTGTCAGGGTAGTTTGATTTTGTTATAGTATGAAAGTAGTTTCTAACACTACTGAGTACAGGTGGTTTCTAACCAACACCATTGTAGAGAAATTGGTGTCTGATTGGTTTGTTGAGTTGTTTGAAGAGACGTAAACCTCGAGGCAGCTCCTCCTGAGCAGTAAAGGATAAAGACCCTAACCAAGAAGAAACTGTCTGCGCTTTCTTCCAACAACTGCTGCTTTCATGGAAACCAGGTCTGCACCCTCAGCTTTGCACTTGGCTCAGCCATTGATTTTATGCTTGTTTATGGGACTGGTGGCTATTAGAGAGGCAGAATATTGTCTTCTATTTCCTCCGGGGACGTTCAGTAAATACCTTCCAGCTGGAGCAGACAGCAGCATCGGTCATAACCACCTCTGAAACCTCCTGTCCACAACAGACTGGCCATGATAATTAACTCACAGGGGAAACCGTGAGCAATTAAGCTTTCTGTCACACTTCCTCTTTCTCCCTAAGGAACATCACTGCTGGTTCTTCTCTGTTTCCCACTTCAGCCTTTCCCAAAATGGTTTGTAACTCAAATGAAGGCTGTTGTCTGTCTTGCAGCGTGTCAGTTCAGCGTTTTTTTCCCAACTGCATTCCAGTGAATCCCCATTATTCAGCAGTGCTATGGTTTGTCTTCTCTGGGCGGGATGTAAAGGAAAGGTTTGACACGTGTGAGATGAGTCAAAGCAAATACTTAATATACAATACTTTGGTGGAAACTTCTTCTCCGTAACAACAGCTGCAGCCATCGATCCACCAAGCCTCTGGGGTGGTGGGTGACAGCAGCCTGATGCCTCCAGTCACCCGAGGTGACTCCAGCACATTGTTTGTCTGTGTGAGGCGGTCTGATGGCCGATTGAAGCGAAGCTGCTGTTTCCAGCTTCACAGTCAATCTTCTTATCTAACGCGCAGCAAATGAGCCTGATTACATCAACAGAATAATCCGCTAACATGACATCTGTGTGTTGATTCTCCAAGTATTGTTTGCTGCTATCTGAACAATAATACTGCAGAAACAGACTTGATGACAATGCTCACACACTAATCCAGTCAGTTTGTTTGATCTCAGGCTGCTGACTGGTCTGTGTGACAGACACACGAACAAACTCTCTGTGGGAATATGATGTAAATGAAAGAACGTGCAGATAAAAGACAAAGTCAGGCACTCACAAGAGACCGACGGCCCTCGCAGGGCAGAATCAACACACCCTGATCTACACCAAATGGCCCACAGCCTGCAGGATCACAGGCAGAGATCAGAGACTCGTTTCCCCACAGTGCAACACATAAGCAACAGAGAAAACAGCTCAGACGCTCCTCCACGCCTGAGCTGAAAACGTTGGGTCTGATCATGTTGACTGACGCTGAAGTCCCTCTGCTCCTCAGCCACACACACACACACACGCACCGACCCACGCGGTCTCACCGTCGAGGTTCGAGGTGAAACAGAACGCGTCGTAGCGCTCGTCCTCTTTGTGCCTGTAGCCGTAGTTACGAACACCGGCGGGAGTGTCCTGGCGGCCACACTGGTCTCTGGGATGAGAAATAGGGTACTGGACGGAGCCGTCCTCCAGCCACCCGGCGTTACACCAGTCCAGTCCCTCCAGCCAGGCCTGTAGAGGAATCCCACAGACGCATTAAAGACACTGGCCCGATTTCAGAGCGTCTCCTCTGACACGACGTATGATCAGCCTCCTGCCTTGTGCAGCTGAGCGTGCGAGGCCAGGATAGCGTCCTGCTGCTTGCAGGCGTCCTCAGCCTGGTGGTAGTTGAGCTTGTAGCGGCCCACGCTGGGATAGTAGGGAAACACGACACCTGCAGGTGGACCGGCACGCTGTCAGAGAGCTGCTGGGACCTCAGAGCCTAAACGAAACCTCCCAACTGACCTTCCAGGTCGAGGCTGACGAATCCTGTGTCGTCCTCCATGTCATTGGTGACCTCGCATTCATAGCGGCCGTAGTCATCAAGGGTGACGTTGTGGATTATGACTGAAGCATCACCGGGTCCCGCCTTCTCCAGAAGCACGCGGCCTTTGTACGACCCAAACACACGCTGCTGTCTGTGAGTGGGAAAACGCGGCGTCACCTCACTTATCGCCTCACTTAAATTACAAACGTGTGCGTGTGATCACATGAGATTCGGATCCCAAAGATTTCAAGCAGATGAAGTGAAGCTGTAGAATGTACCTTCCAAGTGCCACAAAGACGTCTTCAAACTGAAGGGAATCTGTCACCTTGGTCCACTTGATCCGAATATGAGCGGGATCCACGTTCTCCGGCTCGTGATGAAAGCGGCAGGGAAGAGTGATGGAGCCACCGCGGTGTGTCACCACTTTGCCGGGAGCCGTCTGCACAATCACAGCTCCTGTATCGTCCTCTGAGAGACAGACGACGGCCGTTATCAACAGACGGCTCGTTCACGTCTGCACCGGTTCCACCAGCAGTCCGCTCTGTGCATCATCTTCAGTGAAATGTCTTCTGCCAAAGTGAATTTACACTTGTTCACTGTCACACCAATGACAAAATAAATGTGACAACATAAAGGTTCATGTATTCGTCTTTGTGGCAGATATCAAATACCAGGATGTTAATTTGTGCTACTGAACCATCTAACATGTCAATATTGATGAGGTCTTTTTTTTTTCGTGCTAATTTCGTGCTTCAAACTTCAACGTTGGCAGAGACCAGAGCACCACAATGACCCACAAATGACGGTATCTACTGGCCTAAAAGGCCCGGGTTGCTTTTCTGGCAGGTGTGCAGCGTTTGCATGAGCGTAGCCGGGCAACCAGTGACTCCACACAACAAACATTTAATGAACAGCTGCAAGAGGTTTTCTGCCATGTTGTGACCACATTAAGGAGCCCAGCAATTACACATGCCAGCCAGCAATTAGTCTGGTGACTGATTCATGCTCCCTGCAAGGTTGTTTGTCAGCAACAGCCCTGAAAGGTTCGGTTTAATCAAAACTTGGAGCACATTATTTCCTCATACACCGGCTTTTTCAGAACAAACACTGTCTCCAACCTGTTCAGTACCAAAACACAAACAATGGCTCGTCAACTGTCTCGTCTTGTATTTGTTGATGAAAACACTCTTCAGACAGACAGAGAAACGTGAACAGAAATGATCTTACCGAGCACGTGTACCACCTTTTTCCTCCCCTTCTCTGTGTCTGCACACAGCGAGGTCATAGAGAGGGATGAGGCCAGGATGAAAACCACAAAGAACATTTTACCAAAGTTCAGCCCGGGCAGCTTGGAGGAGGAAGATGAAAGGAAACTAGTAAGAAAAGCCAAAAAGGTATAAACCAGACAGAGCGGTGTGGGGAGGGGTTTGGGTTGACTCTACTGTTGCATTTGAGTGATAAAGAAACACAGTAGTTATCAATAACATAGCATATTCCAACACGTACCGTTGTATTTGTATGGAAGATGAATCATAAGTTATCATCAGTTATAAGACAAGTTAGTGTAGGTGGAGAGAGAGAAGATCAGACGAGGGCTCAAGGTTATTTGGTTATAATTGGTTTATATGACTGTTGATGTGACACCCACATATAGTGTGTTCACTATTTTTTTGTTTGTGGGCTATTTTATTTTGTGCCACTAGAGGGAGTGCATCCAGGTGAGCGGAGTTGGGCGCGGCTGCGAAGCTCCGGCTCTCAGACTGAGAGCAGCCTGCAGACGCGACACCATCTCGGCTCACGTCCTTTTATTTCTGTTAAATACAGGTTGGTGACGCGGATTTATTACGTGTTCTTCCTAAAGTACTGTATTGTACAGTAACAAATATAGCCGTTTATTTATTCGGGAACAGTGAAAATGACGTCGGTAAAGTTGAGGAGTAAGATGGGGGTGACCTCGTGGTGACTTGTGGTGATTTTGTGTTATGGCTCCTTATAATTAACGTTTTGTTCCAAATTTCCACACCTATTTTGTTACTTGTTGGGTTGACGTGTACATAATTGATTAAGAAAAAAGCGACGGGAAGCAGGTTATTTCTGTGACAAGTGCACATGGCTTAGTAACAAATGAAAAACTCGAACTCTGGTGTTCTCTGGAACTCTCTCGTTATGTGAATAAAGACTGAGAGCAGCCTGCAGACGCGACACCATCTCGGCTCACGTCCTTTTATTTCTGTTAAATACAGATTCGGGACATATCTGTTACAGACAACGCCGTGTGTGAGGCCTGTAACATGCCTGTAACTGTCAGGATAATGCAAACGCCCCCATGCCACATCTCAGCTGTCATGGACCAGTGGTGAGTTGATGTTACATGTAGGTTTGAGCTCATACGGCCCATCAGGACCCTCGGAGTTTGTTTGCCTCAACTTTTCTGTTCCGTTTTGTCTCTGGTTTCACCATACTGCTCTCAGATATCCCAGCAGGCTGCTGTTTGAGCCTGTTTTCAAAAGCCAACAGTGACGCTCACAGTCTCTGAATGGAGAGAGGAGATAGTTCTCACCACACATTCAAAACGTAAAAGCCTGTTGGCCCCTTTTCTGCATCTGGGCTGCCAAGTACCAGCTGAAAAGCAGTATTTGGAAGTGAAATCAACTTGAATCCACTGGGTACACGACGGAAAGAAATATCAGCGTCTCACCCCTCCATTTAGTTGGGGATGTTTATCATACATTTCTATCGTGAGACGACATTGTCAGTCTTGTCTTCTCAGCTTGAGATGGAGGCAAACAGACGCTGGTGTTTATGTTGATCGTGTGTGTGACATCACCGCTGCTGCTGCGATCAGCAGAGGTCTGCGCTGTCAGTGTTTCCCTGCTCCGAATCAGCCCAAACCTCCACTGCAGCACATCGCGTCTGACGAACGGCCGCCCCCGAGTCATCAAAGCAGCTACTTTACATGCACGTTGCCCTGTATAAACAGAGGCCTGCTGCATCAGTCCTTCTCAAGGTTACTTCAGGTGTCATCCCTGCAGCCCTCATGCGGCGCAGAGGCTGCAAAGTGCACCGAGCAAAGCCACACGATTCGAGCACAGAAATGAACTTACCATGGAAAGCACAGCAGGATTACAGGCCGGATGAAACTGCTGTGCTGCTGTGCGCCATTTAACTCCTCAGCCGGGCTCAAATGTGCTGCGACCACTCTGTCTCCTTCTCTCCCTCTCGCTCGCTCCCTCCCCCCCGTTTCTAGTCCCATCGCTGATCTTAGCACTGCAGCGAAACCACCGGTGCTGCTGGTCCTGCGGTACTTGATGCAGCACCAGCGAGCTTGTTTGAGGAAGTTAAACCCAGCAGAGATTTCACACTGTGGAACGTGTGTGGAGCGTGACTGTGGCAGCTTGTCGTCCAGCTGATGCAGAGATAACTTCAGGATCAAATTTGATTCTTGCTTTCAACAAGACTCTGTAAATCATGGCCTTGGTGTGGCAAGTGTGACGGCAGAGTGAGACCAAGTTCATTCAAACATCCTCAGCTGAGGAAGGAGTGAACGAAAGTATGTGATGATGTAAAGTAACACATGGTGTGTCGTACAACAACAGCAATTCATTCCATCAGTAATAATTATTGATTTCACGCTTATTAAACATTCCTCAATAATTGTTTCAGTCCAACAAATGTAATTACTTGAACGGTCTCATGAGGAGTGACTGCAGAGGATAACAAAATCAGATTATCTGACAGAAGTAATGAGGTGGATCGATCCTATCAGAGACCGATGTGACTTTGGACGGTCCGTGCTGAACACGACAAGCCCTCTCAGGTGGGTACGGGTGTCACATCACACACGCACATCTTACACATGTGATCACAATCACAGAGCTCACTGGAAAGCCAATCTCTCTCTTGTTCCTTTGAATGAATGCTGACAAAGACGTGGACAGAGTGGACTGGAGGGAAAGATTCAAGTATTTAACCTAATTTATATGTTAAACAAGATAAGTGGGCAAAATTGACAAACACACTATTAGAGATACATAGTAAACATACAATATTCACAGGTTTTCACAAAATACGCCAAGTTAATATGCAATACTCCATTTATACCAGATAATACACAGTAAAGATAGTTACATTTATACAAGATGATACACAGTAAAGATAGTTACATTTATACAAGATAATACACAGTAAAGATAGTTACATTTATACAAGATAATACACAGTAAAGATAGTTACATTTATACAAGATAATACACACTAAAGATAGTTATATTTATACCAGATAATACACACTAAAGAGAGTTATATTTATACCAGATGATACAAACTAAAGATAAAAGTTAAAAGTTCTTTCTTCAGCGACATAGGCCCGTCTGGATACGGACAAAGACCGTCTCATCGACCAACAGGCAGGAGTTTATGTCCTTAGACACAAATTCTGTTTTTCTCCGGTAGAACACAGTGTTTAGAGACTTTGTCAAAGACAGAAGTGTCTCTCAACTACTATCCGTGAATGTGAAGCTCCTTCACCGAAGCGTTCTGTGTCAGTGGGGTTAACGTGAGAGAGAGGTCCTTGAGATGATAACCGCTGGCGATGAGCAGTGACAGGACACTCCGAGGGGCGCTGCTGCACTTTACATCCAACCTTAAAAAAAGAATCTGCACCAATGGATACATGATTACATGGAGCTGTGTGTGATTTAAGTGGACGAGCCGTGTCTGGTAGAGGGGGGATGTGGACTCGTCGCTGCCGTCCTGTGTGGCAGCTCTGTCACAACGATGTAAGCAGCAAGGCAAGATGTCTGCTCAGACTCTCTCCGAGTTGTACTGCAGATGAATATTTGAAGGATTCATTTGTGAAAACCTGATGAAAGGCATACTTGACCTGGAACAACCAAGGAGTACAGAAATACGACAAATGAATAATCGCAAGGCCATTGAGGACAGTTTGGGCCAATTTAGATCAGAGCAAAGAGAGATCATCTGCTCACGTCTGCTCCAAGTCGAGGCCGCCAGAAACTCGGAGTACTTTGTTGTGTTTTTTATGGAGATTACCTGTGTTTAGGGTCATGTTCTGTTCTAAAAGGGAAGTGGGATAAAATTGTAAAATTGTAGGACTAGACAGGACTAGATAGGGCTAAATAGGACTAGATAGGACTAGATGGGGCTAGATAGGACTAGATAGGACTAGATGGGGCTAGACGGGACTAGACAGGACTAGATAGGGCTAAATAGGACTAGATAGGACTAGATGGGACTAGATGGGGCTAGACGGGACTAGACAGAACTAGATAGGGCTAAATAGGACTAGATAGGACTAGATGGGACTAGATGGGGCTAGACAGAACTAGATAGGGCTAAATAGGACTAGATGGGGCTAGACGGGACTAGACAGAACTAGATAGGGCTAAATAGGACTAGATAGGACTAGATGGGACTAGATGGGGCTAGACGGGACTAGACAGAACTAGATAGGGCTAAATAGGACTAGATAGGACTAGATGGGACTAGATGGGACTAGATGGGACTAGATGGGGCTAGATAGGAGTAGATAGGACTAGATGGGACTAGATAGGACATGTCATAGATAAACAACTGGTAGTGGTCCCGAACCGGTACCGGTCCGTGGGTTGTATTACCGGGCCGCACCAGAAAAAAATACTAACATTATTTCCGTTTTATTCATTATCAGAGTCTGAAAAATGTTTTATTTTGAAAAACTACTGTGATAGTGAAACAAAGACCACAAACTTTCCGATAAAATGAGTCAACAAATATCGCTGCAGAGCTTTTTCGCTCAGAGTTTGGTTGAACGGAGACAGGTGCAGAGCTCCCACTTCAGGTGAACTGCCTTTTGTATTCGATGTATTCTTAGATGTTTGTCTTCATTCCGGTGGTATCGTTTTATTGAGTTATCGCCGCACCGTGAAGACGATCCATGAAAACTATATCTTATATAAACCGGCCTGTGGTTGGCGACCGCTGCACTAGGGCATAAAATGTGCAGTAGTACTTTCTCAAGATGCAAGAGGGGAAGAATCAGTTGTGTTGGCAGGAAGTCAATGACTTTACTCACTGGTACAGTAAACATGTTCAGTGTTGAACCCGCTGGGACGATTTCCTGGAATGAAACATTTATATTCCTAAAAATTTGGGGGTTTAAGGCTTAACACGCTCAGAGGGAGACTGGAAAAAGCTGCGGTGACTAAAAGAGAGAATATGCAAAGGGGCTAACTTGACTTACGACCAACGATAAGCACAAAGTGACAGATGAGTTTCCCGTCAGCTCAGGCTGAGTCAAAATATGAGTCATTTTCCAAGCTGCCAACAGGAACACGCTCCTAATCAGTGAACCTAATCATCAGAATTCACACACTGATGGTGGCACACAGTACTGTCTGTCAGTATAAGCTACGGTTTTGGAGGTTTTTATAGGTATTTTGCGTACTCACAGAACTGCTCTATTTATTACTAGTAGGTTTGTTGAGGTGTGGTTGTACATGGAATACTGCATTTGGTGTTGTTCACCAAGATCCGCTTTTTTCCACCTCAGTTTTCACCTGGAAAGTACTTCACAGTGAGTTACCTTCTCAGACAACTGATGGAAGAGGAACAAACCACGTTAGAGTGTTTGCATCTCTTGGGTTCTCTCAGTTGGGGACAACTCACTAACCTTCTTTGAACATGCTGCCCCCTGTAGGCTTGGAGAGGGAGATACGATGCAGGAGTTTGTTTGCGTCGTCTATAAATTTCACTCTAAGTTGTTGTGCCAACGCTGCTGAGGAACTAAAATGGTTCATGTTTTCATTGTTCTATCTCATGTTCCAAAAAGAACAAATGCTCTGTCATTAATTCCACTGATGACATGTCATACAACATGCACACTCCTTCTGTGACTTGTTGTATTTTTCTCCAGGGCCAAACCGAGCAGACATCTGCAGCATAGACCTGACGCGCCCCCACCATGGGATTAGAGTGGCCATATTTGATTTAAAGCCTCTGTCACACGCACAGAATGCCCCGCTAGCGTGTGCAAGCAGGAGCGCTATCACAGTTCAGCATGAGAAAAGCTGCTGAGGGAGGCAGGGTGAATTAGAAGACGAGTCTCTCCCTGTGTCTGCTGGCCTATAATTGCTCAGCAAAGTAGAAGAGATAATTACTCATGGGTGGGCTGCTGATGAAGTAGAGATGTGGAGAAGGGTCGCACTGCTTTCATCAGTCAAGGAAACTTCTCTGCACTGCCTGGTGGCCATTTGAGTGTTGGTGTTTATCTGCACAAAGACATTCACAAGTCCACAGTGATTCATTTAGTGTGCTTTGCCCCCTGTTTTTTTTTCCTAAAGAGAATGATAAGAAAAGCAGTAGACTATTTATCACACCACCTCCACGGAGTGAGCATACAGCAGCACTGAACAACAACAACAACAACCAAACGACCAAGTAGTCTAAAGACAGAGAGGATGAAACTGTTGCAGCAGTGGTTTGAGCAGAGAGGGTGAGTGACAGTAGCTGCTGTTACAGTTTCTGCAGTCCATGTAGGTACGCCATCACTGCAGGAACTTTTTAATTCAAATTGGTTTAAGACCTTTAGCTTCCACCCTCACACAGCTTCTCGTTTTTGTTCAATTGTAATAAATCTTGCTACAGTAAGATTTAAAAAGAATCAGCAGTCATATCATAGTCAGAGGACAAATCTCTTCTCATCGTGGACTTTATTCCATTCACGTTTTGAACAACAGTTTAAAAGAAGCAGCAGTTGCACACTCCTCACGTGGAGACAGATGCTGACCTCACCATCACCAACTGCAGTGATGAACAGTTCCATTCAAAAACAGCATATTGTGTTGTGGTCGGCAGATTTTCAGATTCAGCTGACTTAATTGTATATTTTTAAGATGGAAATAATCACAGTGACATATGTATTCTCCAGCTCGAGTCCTCAGTGCACAAATCTGCTCTGCCGCTCGCTGATAACCAACAAGGTAAAACTGGTCGTGTTCGTTATGTTCTGTTAATTAGGTCTTCACAAAAGAAAGCTGGAGCTGGATTTAAATAATTTCACTTCAGAGGGTTCAATGTTCGCCCTGATGCTGTGATGTTCATATATTCAGCTGATGCTTGTTTTTCCATTGCATACGGAGGTTTTTATTTACTTCCTTGATGGAATATGATGGTGCAGTTGTTGAAATGCTGCAAACTGCGGGTACAGGAACACAACAAATGACACTGTTTCTGTACGTAATGTGTGTTTAAAGATCTACAGAAGGTATATCACGTGACATCACGTGACATCACGGGACATCACGGGACATCATGTGACATCATGTGATGCATTAAACACCAACATCCAGAACACTGACTCTCATTTGATTCCTGGACTTATTGATATTCAAAAAAGACCAATACAAGTCATGAAATGGGACATTTCCATATACAACACGGTCTACATGTGTGTTGTGTGTCTCACCCATTTGCTACTCATGGAAAATATTCCCTTTAGGTGCAACCCACCTACCCAACAACATCATGACCTGCTGGGTCCTTGAGTCCTTGAGGCTCCAGCTAATGGACGGTGTGTGTGTGTGTGTGTGTGAGAGTCCAATGTACTTCATTTCATGTCCATTTATCTCCTTTCAATGGTCTATTCTCAGCTATTAGCAGGAAGAATTATCAGACATGCTCTATCATCTCTGAGCTGCTCTCTGTGAGAGGACTCGTGTACCTTCTGTTCACTGTGATGATACATAAGGAACATCGACGAGAGTTTTTCTGGTCACAGGTTTCAGGACCGTCTGTAATAAAAGCACTAAAACAAACATCTAAAAATATGTTTATCGTTTGTGGTCGAAGACTTTATTTCAAATTCCAGTTTCATCAACCAATCAATCCACTGTTGACAGCATGACACAGGAAAGAGGAACATTTTAGGAGAAAACTGAAACTCGGGACAAATGTTTTGAGTAAATAAGTATTTATTTTGGCATACTGAGATTGTCGGCACATAATGAATCCAGTTTTGAAGATTCAGGACAGTTATTTATCCTTGTACTTGGTATCTTTCTCCTCACTGTTTGGCAGACCTGTCTGCCCGGGAAAGGGGGAGATCTTCAAGAAGAAATAGGGGTTACTGTGAACCCGCAAGGCCACCAGGATGGGAGTGATGGCGTACAGCAGGTTCACTATGAGCACACACCAAAAAACATCGGTGGGGATCCGAAATGGAGCGGTGGTCCGAGGGTGGAGGGACCCCCCGATGTGAGCCCACTGGCACTGGAGGGAGACAGACACCAAGATGGATGACGCACACACAGCACCAACACTTCCACTGGCTATATTCACTAACATGGCAAGATTGGACATATCCTTGGAGCCTTCTAGACTGATGCAGCCATTAGTTTAGAGAACAGGAAAACTGTTGAAGAGAAGAACGCTGAGAAGAGGCAGCGCTGCCCGTCAGACAACTGTTCCGACACGGTGAGCTCAGTCTGCAGCCGTTCTTATAATCAACTAGGCTTTAATCAACAGCCCGCTCTCCTCATGATTCGGTCAGATCAATAGGAGAAGTAAGCACCAGCAGCTTATTAATTATTTACACTCCTCCAGAGAGCCTGACTTTAGTTGTGTGTGTCAGGCCTCCGTAACAGACAGTGAAAAGTTGAATCGATCTAATTCATTTACTGCTGTCAGCATGTTACCTGGATCATGGCTCCGGCGAAGAACACAGTCCAGTCGGACATCCACGTGCAGCCGGGCTTGAGGAGGCCGTAAACAAATGCGCCCAAAAGGGGAAGTCCATAGAAGAACATGTGCAGCATCTGTTAAAAACAGGCACAGTAGCATCATTTGCATCAGCTCCACCCAGCTGTTTTCAGTAATTTGACACACAGGTCACACTGTGACTGTGACTGTTCTAAAAATAACATCTGAAAGTATCCTCACGTCTGTCACCATTTGCAGTGATTGTGAATCCAGTAAATATAGAGATGTTGTGTCTGAAAACAGCTGATCTGCATTCTTCTCTGGCCTCAACTGCAGCTCTCTGACTCACACTGAATGCAGAACAAGACTACTTAAAGCTGAAAATGCAAACACATGCACGTAATTATTCACTTATAGGGAGCTTGAGTTGTGCACAATGCTTAAACAATGCATCCTCAGCACAATTCCCTCCTCCTCACAGAGGTCACAGCAGAAACTGACTTCACCTTCAACTCCAAATATTTGGCCCATGAAAGCCACTTTGTAAGAGCTGCAAATTGTTCCACTGAATGAGTTCTTTTCATTTTTTTGCTCTGAAGCTGGGATGAATTCTAACGAGTTCAGCCTCAAAGCCAATCGTACATGCCCTTTGGGCGTTTGTTGAAATGTCCTTTTCACGCTGACGTGGTGAATGACGCTCGCAGTTCATCATCAACACTGAATACACGGGTCGGCCGGGGCACACGCACAAACTGTAAAATCTCCCAGTCAACTCCACTTCAGTCCTGCGCACCCACGCGTACACACAAGTGAACAACAACGATTCCAACCCAGACATACGATAGCATGCTCCACACACACTCCTCCCATCCTGTGAGATGACGATGGGGGGCTTTGGGGTGAGAGATTAGCTTATCAAGTTCTCAGCATGCGGTTCATCTGTCTGATCAATGACTTGCAATTGTGCCAGTATTGCAACTCGACAGGGTCCTTGAGTATCCTATTGACAGAGAGCTTCAGAAAGAACAACCTAACACACAAGTGAGTGAGGTCAGAGGAAGGGAAGAGAGTACATCCAGCACCAGTCGCATTAGGACTCCATCGGAAACAACTGTCATGCTGAAAAATGAGAGATGGAGCAATAAGGACCAACCATGACTCTGGGGTAGCCCACGGGATCCCTCAGGTAGGGCTCAAACTGCTTGAGGTAGACTGAACAGGCCTCTAGAGGGGAGTCCAGAGCCACCTACGGGGAGAGGGGGGTCAACAAATACAGCATTATGCATGACAACCGCAGCCATATCAGCATCGGTGTGTCTGCGCACACACACACACACACACACACACACACACACAGTCTCAGTGAGCATGGAAACATCCAACATGGTTAAATGACCTTTAAAGAAATACATTTAACATAGAAATGTGTTAACAAGTGTATTCTACATGTCACTGCCCAACAGACACTTGACAAATTCACCAGCAAAGCAAAAAAAAGTCCTGTATCCCCCCCCCCCCGAAGATTCTATCCTCCTTCACCAACAATGTGGGATAAATGTGGACTTATTAGCGCGTCGACCTAAAGCCCATGTGTAACATGAGCGTGATGATGTCGACTCACCAGTCCTCTGAGGATGGTGAAGGCCATGGCGGCTAACAGGAAGAGCACCAGGATGAGATCCAACGGACGCCAGATCAGCTTCATGCTCTGAGCGTGCTGGGCCTGTGTGGAGACACCAGCATCATGTGGAGAAGCAGTTTGTCATGGTCGGGTTCACAGACTAAAGAGACGTCTGAGAGCAGAGGAGCACGTTTTGTCCAAGTGTGTCCTCTCCACTGACCCTGTCAGAATAAACACCTTGAATCCAATAAGAAAACTGCAAAAACGAGCCATACGTATCATCAATAACGCTGATTTGTTATGCTCACACAGAGACGCTTTTTTTTTAAATTCTCATGTTATGAAATTTGAATGACTTGTTTTATTATAAAATAATGCTAATTTTGTTCAAAGCAAATCAAAAAAGCTCCCTGACTCAATTCAGAGAATAGTCCATATAATCTTACAGGTGTAAATTCACTGTCCAAAAAGCTAAAAAAGGTATGAAAAGTAGATGTGTCTCTATTACTGGAGTTAAATTCTGGAATGATGCCAATGTGTCATTCTTTTTTCTGTTTTTTAAGCGAATGCTGTCTAAAGCTATTTTTGAAGGTGATAAGTGTGAGTGATTATCTGTTGTTTCTTTGATTTTCTGGAGGTTGGTAGTTTCAAACGTGGATAATATACAGTAGATTATCTGTTGTTGTTTCTCTGCTTTTCTGGAGGTTGGTAGCCCTAAAGGCTGTTGATATAGGACAGGCCTTTAGAAGCAGTTTGCTTCTGCCTCTACTCTTCACTCATTCAACACATCGAATATAGATTTTGTGTGAAATTTCATCACTGTGTCCAGTGTTGGGTTTGGTGTTGTCATGACTGAATAAACTACTACACACACAACATCAGTGGACACTGTCATTACTGATTCAAGTCTATGCAGCAGTTATCTACTCACTCTTCCTGGCAACCAGATTGTCAACGTTGACAATTGTTCCCTGGTCACATACCAGGTTACAAACCTGTATGAATAATCCTCACCACTTACATTGTATCCACCGATTAAAGGTCTGTCCTTGGGCCGAGTGAATAGCGTGATGGCTCCCCACACAGGCATAAGAAGGAAGAGGAAGTTGAGCCAGAAGGCTGGACGGATCTCTGACCCATATTTACCTGCCGGGTTCATAAAAACATGGATCAGCGTGATGCCTGTAATCTGATGTGGTTGTCTCTGTCGACCTCGTGCATCTTTTGGAGGCAGTGAGCGTGCCGGGTTGGCAGACTGAACCATGACACCGGTGGTACACAGGAGCGCAGATGTTTATCTGATTAAAGCCTCTTCCAATGGACAGGGGGGAACTCGAAGATGAGTCTCACCTGCCAGGATCCCAGCAATAAACACACTCATGTTGGCAGACAGGGAACCGGCCCAGAACAAACCCAGGGTACGGTACGCTTTCCTGGAGGAGAAAGGACTGGTTCTATCACTGTTGAGGCAGCAGATTAGTTACAGCTTCATATGACACAACGTTTTTTAATGTTCTGAAGCTCCGAGTTATTGCAGACTCATTTCAATGATCAACAGCTCCACCTGGACTCAATAAGCAGGCACTGGAACATGTCGTCTGTGAGCTGACTCGATCGTTGTTCTCCCACTAATTAGATTATTTGCAGCAGTATTTTTTGGAATTGTTCTATTTCTTTCTTTATTTCTTATCATTAGTTCTTGCCAAACCTTGCCAATGTGTTTATGTCTTAATATAATAATAACACATTCGGTTACTCATCATACATACTATACAATGTACCGCGTTTCCCTACTCACCCCTTCACTTCCATGCTTCCATGTAAATATGACGAAGACTGTCACGCAAGCTGTCAGGTAGGTGTGGATCCAGTGGAGTCCTCACCTCCCAACCACTCCACAGCCCCCCCGCTGTATTTTTTTATGTAATACACAGCAAGGGCACAGCTTCTCTCTGTGGTAACAGGCTGACATTGTTTAAAAGAGGGCTTCATCGCCATAATAATTCCTGCCTGGAGGCAGCGCTCGCTCTGAACTGATCTCATAACTGAACTTTTTGACTACTTTGCTCTGGCTGGCGCACTCTCTCTAAACAGATCTTCCTCTACTACTAACATGTATAGCTGATTGTACGATGCGGATAATGTTCATGTTTGCAACATACTCTGCAGAGGGACGGTGCACCGAGGAGCTTCCTGTGCTTCTCAGGCCAGCAGGCACTGTGATAACGGACAGCGAAAAGAACCAGCTCGACTTGACATGACACCCACCTGTCTGTTATCCTGCTGATCATCATGAGGTAAAGGATAAAGTGAACTATTCCGTCCCAGTAGCACATCATGATGGCGTAGGCTGTGCCCAGGTAAGGCTCGCCCTGAAACACAGGAATTACATGTGTGCAAAAAGTCAGTAGTGCTCCGTATGTTAACAGCAGTTAAAAAGCTCTATGCTGCTTCATTTATCTCTTAGGTTGCATAGTTGGTACAAGCCGCAGGAACCTACCGTCTTCTGATAGAATTCCATAAATCCAGAGATAATGCCGTCATACTCCAAAGCACTCGTCAGGTCAATGACACATGTGAAGCAAAACTCAGCAAAAACTGAAAAGAAAGGAGAAAGACGAGACATCTATACGCAGAACTGAATCTTTGAGGTTCAAACTTTGGGTTTGTTCCAGCTCAGGTCGGGATTGAGTCTGGGCATTCTGGAGATTATTTGTATGAAATAGAAGGAACGTACGTGTCAGTTCCATCGAGGCAGGTCGGACTCCTGCTGTTGTTCACGCCAGTTCACTTATGTGCAATAAGAACAACAACAAGTTCTATGAAGCGCAGGTTGAAAGTATTAATGAGCTATTTGTCCCTCTTAACAGGTCTGCGTTGTGTTGTCATTTTCTTGGACGGCTGAAACAGACTGATGACCACTAAGCTGTTTTTGTAATATTTTGCTTGGTGTCAACACAAGGGGTACCAGAATACATAAATGATCTTACCCCTGGTTGTGACTCTCAGAACTACCGTTCTCTTTGTACCACTGACATGACTCGATTGTTGAGTACAAACTGAAGGATTCCATCACTGAGTTGGGCACCGGCCTCTGGCCCTTCATCTGTGCTACGAGGTGTCCAGGTTTGCATGCAAGGTACGTGCATCAGTATTCACATCATCCAGTCATGTTTCAAAAACAGAACATGACCTTTCAACATCCAGAAGAAGGTCCTGTCAAGTCATGTCTCTCAGGTCATTAATACCAAGTTGAGGGCTTCAACAGTGTTAGTCATGCAATTCTCAAGTCAAATTTGCAACGAGAGTCAAGTCACGTGAGCTGGGTCACTGACCTCAGCAAAACGGCTGCGAAAGAGGCCGGTCGTGATTGTTACAGTTGAGAGGCTGAACAAGCTGTGTTCATGAATTCCTCCTGTAAATACAAGTACCGCCCTTGTGTGTGTGTTCTCAGATTGTGAGAAGTGATCACTTGCAACAGCAATGTCAGACTGAAAGAAACCTGACAGGGCGCTGGATGCCTAAGAGGATTTGTTTTAAACAAAGGTTTCCACAATGTCATTTCTCAAACTACTTTGTCTCCCAGCTTTCAAAATACACACATACAGTTGATACGTGTGTGTGTGTGTAATAAAAAAATGACATCAGTATTAGTCACATTGCATTCATTTCCTAATATCGGTGTCAGTGACAGGACCAGTACTATGGATCCCTTTAAGTGACGTGGATTCACGGGCACGTGAACGGATTTCTCCTGACAGGTTACAAGTTCAGCTGAGCTGTGAAAACACATCAGAGGCACTGAGTGAGTCCATACAACACCCTGTGGACATTTTATTTTGGTCCAACTCAGTCCTGTCAAGGTATTGTACTAAAAGTATTGAGGGATTGTGTCTTGATATGGGTGTCGCCACCTCATAATGAGGGGGGGTCGGGACCCGCAGCCGCCATGAGCATCAAAGGAAGGTTGCTCTTGGCCGCAGCACCCACGAGCATCAAAGCAAGTTTCTGTAGCAGCTACTTGCTCAACGAGGTAACACCAGCAACGTCATTGTTTACGTGTCTTTTGATAGCAGCTGCTTCCTAATAGACAAGATCGATATTAGGAGCTTATTTGACAAAGAAGTGGAAAGTAAGTCAGATATGAGAGAGTCTTGATATGTCAGGGGTGTCTAACTCAAACAAGTGGTGCGCGTGTGTGTGTGTGTGTGTGTGTGTGTGTGTGTGTGTGTGTGTGTGTGTGTGTGTGAGAGAGAGAGAGAGAGAGAGACACAGACAGACAAGGACCATGAAAAGGACCATGGCAGTCCTACGTTTCCCAAAACATCAATACTTTTTGGACCATGTTTCAGATTTACAAGACATGACACTGATGTGTCTGTTACGTCTTCTAGTTTATTTTAATACCGTGGCCATCTGTCTACCTCTGGACAAGCTGTGGAGATGGATGGAATTCAATTGTGCAGTAATTTAGTGGTGGTGGAGGCTACCGATGTACCTGTGCTACACATAAACTATTTCTCTACTTGCCAAACATAAATGCATCGTAGACCTTGAGTTACACACCTCTGGTCTATGTCACTTTTTTTTTCTTTGAACAATATCTGAACTGTCTCCTCCTCAGTCATGCCCCATGTTGAATGTGGCCTGTCGGCTGATATGAAAGGATGCTCAGTGCCATCTCTCCTGGTGTAGCTGGAGACTGAGAGTCAGAAACAGGAGCAGAAGGCAGAGGAAGAGGAGACAGCTGCTGCTGAGGAGGTGAGTGCTGCAAGGTGTTCATCAAAATCTTCTAATGCTCAGTGCCGCAGTGGTTTCTGCATACACACAGTGATTTCTCCAGCATGGCAAAACAAAAAAGCACTGTTTACAAGTTTATATAAAAAAAAGGTCAAATTGGCAATAAAAAACAACAAAACAAACTCTGACAAACAAAACAAACTCAGATCAATATTTAAGCTTTCACTCCACTGTGTGATACACACTGTGCAAAAGCTTGTTTTTATTCTGTAGTCAATTGTATAATTACTATTCCACTCAGAATTCGGGAAATTGCATTTAATTTTCTTTAAAATTTGTGATTTTTGCGTTCGTTTGAACAGAAGTGTAGAGTACGCCAATCCTCATCTGTACCTGGTCAAACTAGACTGACACACGCGGATCTGTTGATCAGTGGGAAATGAACCCCTTCATTCATGTACAGAGTGGATATGTCTGTTTAACAGTGTGAGGTCAGTGGAGTGAGCACAGATGTTGCACACACCAGCTGGAGAGGTGCAATGTGGGATAAGACGCCATCAATACCTGTGGATGGACACGTGTGAATCATATGAAACATACACTGGATGGCTGAAGTTTAGGAAATACCTGTACACTTGTAGATGCACTATAAGGGACATGTGCAGTGGCAGATATCACAGTATCACATCCTGCACATGTTACATGCACACACTGAGACAGGGGCACAAACCTATATTCAGTCTCACTGGTGTTTCTGTAATCAACAACCAGGTTTATCTCTGACATGACATCGAACAGGGAACACAGCAGGGGGATTAGGGCTCTCCATCACTGAGAAGACCCCCCATTGTTCTTGTTCTACTATGATTTCACATTGTTTTCAGAGAAACCCTTGAATAGAATACAAATTGTCTGCTGTGAAACTGGAGCAAGGAGCACCTGCCATGTTACACAAATGGTACAAAGTCTTCTAGTGATGATGATGATGATGACAGTACGGTGGGGTGAGTGAGGCCTTTTGCACCGGGCTTTGTGTGTCTTTTGCTTAAAGGTCAGTCGGTTTTGGGTTCTGGTGCCGTCACGCCTCCGAAAAGTCTGGCTAAGCTGCATGAGCCTGTTCAGTCTAAGCTGCTTTCCACATATCAGGAGAAATCACATTGAACACAATTAATGTTTTCACTCCGTCACAGTATGTAGCAAGTGAATGTTCTGGAAAACTCTGAGACAATGCACAGTAGTTCTTAGCCTCTGTAGCTGATGAGTAACTGAGGAGTAGGAGTATATGAGGTGAAATTCACACATTTCTTTTGATTACCAAAGAACAGGGCATCTTTCGGTGGGTTGCCACGACTGATGAGGAAGTAGAAGAGAAACACAACCACCAAAACAGCAACACCGATCCACAGAATCACATACGGCCTGTGGAAACAGAAATTTCACTGTTATTTATCACACATCGCAAGACATCATTCGCATTTTAACACAACCAAACTGCTGACACGTTGCACTTTCAGTCACCGATTTCCCTTTGACTTTTCTGCTTCATTCTCTGACTAATTACTTCCTCCCGTGGAAGGTGTGCCAGTCTTTTTTTCCGTAGTGCAAGATTAGTAAATGAAGATAAATGGTGAGTCAGACGGAATGGTAATCATGCAACACCCAGAGTTAGCGCCCACTGAGATAAAGCCAAAGGAGGGGGGAATACATGGGATAAATGCTTGCCTATGCCCGTGTGGAAGGAGTTTGTGCACCTGAAGATGAGATGTCACCATTAAACTGAATCCACACCGCTGATCTCAAAATAAGTGCGAGTAGTTCATTTTCTATTTTATCCTACAGCCTGTCTCACTACCATATAGTTCTCATATTTTCATCAGTTCTGACTGTATTTCCCTTCTCACACTAGTATACGTTGGTCCATGTGTTGTTTTTGAAATGCAACTACAACATAATGAATCACAGGAAGAGCAGTGTGAGGCAGGGAGCTGAGGAGGCCATGTTGGTTCAGCACAGTCCTCCATGTTTTCTGGTCAAAGGTACCCCTGCCTACAATAGAAAAGATTAATGTGCTCATGGTATCTCCCTGTAAACAACACCACAGTCTCTGAAAGTGGCCATGTGTGCTCAGAGAAAGAAAACAAATGCTGGGAGAGCAAAGGGACGCTCCCTGACCACCTCTCCGGTTAGGCAGTGCAGGAAGATTTATGCACACAATACTGTTTGTTTGCAGAGTGGAGGAGCGCTGCATGTCAAGAGCAATTCATCAAACTCTTCTGTGCGGTCTGTATTGATTGTCAGTGTCTGCACGCATTCCCAGGAAATAAAACAACAACCCAGAGACATACACAAATACGCGAAAATGTGTGTTTAAAATGAGAAATATCTGTGAAGATGTAGTTTACCACTGCTACTTAATGGAACATTGCTCTGTTCTTAGACACAGATACTTGGTGCTAGGTTAAAGTGTTCATATTCAAATCTTCTGATTCTCTAATTCAACAGATCATACTCTATTCTGTGGTCTTTCATTGAACAACACAAAAACGTGTTATTTTAAAAAGTGTCTTTTGAGTTTGTTAATGAAAATCATCTCCTGTCCACAAATCACTGCTCATTAATATAACACACACACACACAAAGAATCCATTGTCATCAATAACTCAAAGTAATAATGAGTCATGACTTACTCTTGAAATTCTGGAGTGGTGTTCATGAGATAAAGAACGCCCAGGGCAGAAAATGAAAATAAAAAGACAAAAGTCTCCATTTCTTCAAACGATGATCAGTCCCTCTCCCTCCAGAATCCACAGCACTGATGAAAATACAGGTTTACTCAACAGATATCAACTCCACACCAGGGAATGAAATATTTCATGTAATTTAGAAGTTAGAACTAAAAGCACATGAAATGACGGGATTTTTAGTCCAATTTGGTCACAAAATAAAACCAAATGAGATGTGTTATAGACAGTTATAGACAATAAGAGAAGGAGAGCAGGCTCTTACCGTCTGGCTACTCTCTGGGTGGATTAGTCCAATTAGAGCCGGCCTGAAGCAGGCATGGCCTTTACTCAGAGAATAATGAAGTGAAGACAAAGGAGCTTTTGGGCAGAAACGTTGTGCAATTTTGATTTTGTCAGAGATTTACATAAATCGTATTAGAGCATAGGGCGACATTCCACTTCATACACAGTCAGAACTATTTCACAATGTTGTATTTCAGTCCACAAAGATTTCTGAGTTTGAGAATATACAGATGAATTCCATCTACAGGTTGTCCAACTCTACAACATGCTCTTGCCCCATAATGTTGTCAGCTGTCAGAATGGAGCAGCCAGGAGGAAACGCCTGCTGAAGAGTCCACTTGAGATGAATGCTGAACTGAAGTTGTAAATTGAGTGAATGTGGAAGTTGCATGCAACATTCAGATGCTCTATTAGTCCCTGTGTTCTCCCTATTGCCACTATCCCTTTAGGATCCCTTGAGGCGATACTGGAGGAATGCATTTTTCTCGCTCTGTTTCATCAGTTGATAATCTACCAGGAGAACATACGGCCCATGGAGCATAGCAGTGATCAGGCTTGTCCCTCCATGATGCTCAGAGTATCCCAGACTTCCTTGCGCCTCTAGTCCCTTGTGGCCTTCCAGCAGCTCAGAGATCCACTTTAAGTGCTTGCAGAGTAGATCCAGCAGGGGGCGCCAAATTCAAACATAACAGAGTACCTTGGGCCAATCCAGACACGTCTGGATTTCCATATCGTTTTAACATAAAGTATACTTAACCTCTAAGAGTAGAGTAGACACATGACACATGCTGAAAATGTTGCAAAATTCCTCCAGACACACAAATGTGTCAATGCATTTTTGCATTTATCAAACCTGCATCACCCATCCTTTTGATTTAATCCACCTTGCTGTCAGCAACAGCATCAGACAGGGTAGACGAGATAGAGAAAGACAGAGAGAGAGAGAGAGACACTGCTCTTCACTTCCCACCAGCCTCCTCGCTTGGGGAAAGGGGGGACTGTTATACCGGGAAAGTCAGTGGCGGTGTGTGTGTTTGCTGGAAACAACTGGAGCTCTTCCAGTTCTGTCGTTCAATAATGTGAAGTGGACAGATGGATGTCAAAATGAGGCAGGAAGAGGATAGAAATGTACTTCTTCTGACATCAAATGAAATGATAGAGGCTTTTAAACAATGACGTGAAAGCAGGTCAAGTCATTTTCCAAAAAAAAATATTTGAAATTAGACAAAATTATTTGGTTTCAAAAATCAGTTTTGACTCTCAGCATAGTTATGTATTGACTATCATTCATGATCCTGTTGTGTGTTATCCTATGTCCATCACTGTGTTTGTTTGTGTTATGCTCTTGTTCCATGTGTTATTAGTGGTACATCAGATAGAAGCAGCACTAGTAGCAGCACAAACAAATTGAGTGTCAACCAGCAACCTCAGTGGAGGAGAGAAAACAAGTTCAATTGTCAAATAAAGTAGTTTCACTGAAGGAATGTAATAACTCATGGTGCCTGTGGCAGCCTCATGCTGAAGATCAGCAGATCATATTTGATTTAATGCTGCATAGCTAAGTACATTCATGCTTTGTGACAAATGCCATAAAAGTTAGACAATATTTGATGAGACATCTGTGTGACAGACAGAAATGTCAACACAAGGCTGAACCATCTAAACTCATTTGAATTCATCGGTTGAACGTATCGCCTTGGGTGATAGAATGCAATTAAAATTCAAACCATATTAAAACCTCAGTAGCATATATTAACACAGATGCAAGGATCTTCCCTCATCTGACAAAGGTTCACCAGTCTGTGAGCACACCCTCACAGTGTGGCCATACTGACATCACTGCTCAAGAAATACCAATTCTTTTCCAGAAAATTGCCCCATTCCAAAGATCCTTAATATGAATCTCAATGCCATCTTTCTCGTGTACAGTTCATGTACTTTCGGAGCCTCGTGAATGATGGAAAAACTGTCACAACTAAAATAATTTGTGCCACAATTTCACATCATGTTTTGTTCTGGATTATGAGAATCTATGTGCGTGCTTCTAAAACTAGTCCTCCTCGTTCTTCTAATTCTTCTTCTTGCTTAAAACACATACACAGTTGGGTTAGCAGGGTGTGATATGACAATTTGCAGATAAGAAATATAGTGTATATGTGTAATATGTAATAAGTGTGAATTGATTCTCAAACCAGTCTGCATTTACCAGTTGTGTCGCTGATGAAAATGGTGAAATGACGGTTGGTATTGTATTGCTGAAGAATTATCACAAATACCATGATGTGATTTGTTTGATTTGTTTACAGGTCAATGTTTATTGTCTATATTCTGTTCCGCTTTCTTCATTCGAATTCAGAGTACTATGCACCCTTACTTATATCTGAAAATATATATTCACTCATTCCCAATCTATTTCTTAACAACTTAAATAATAGATGAAATAGGAGTGTTTCCGTGGTAAACATTCCTATTGAGGTTATTTTCCCCATAACTTAAACAGTTTTGTAGTTAATAATAAAAACAAAAAACAACAACAACAACAACAATAATAATAATTCATATTATCATTGTTAGCAGTATTAGTATTAGCAATAGTATTATTATGTGGAACCAATTCTTAGTATTACTGAGGACATTTCGATGTTGGACTATTTCTGGACTATTTTCTGGCGCAACTGTTTTGCGCTCCGCGATCAACAAGCGCCGCTGCTCGTGACGACAGCGGCGGAAACATTTTTTCGCTATTCAAAATGGCACCGTCTCAATCAGGAAGTAGGGAAAACAACTAAGAAGAATAAGTTGGATAAAAATTCCCAGTTCCGTTTATTTGACGCGAGTTTTAATTCAAGATCAGCCATTGCTTTCGGGGATTGGATTAAGATTAAGTAGCACAGCGACGGTAAGTGTAATTCGAGGTTATTGTGAAAAGGCTAGCGACACATCGGCAGTCGCCTTCTATCAAGATGCGTCCTGAGCAGCCTCTCCTAGGAGCGCACGTAATTCTCAGCGAGCTGTGCCGGTTCTGCGTTGCCCTAGTCTAAGACTGATAATATAAGACGTTATCGGCAATATGGAATACGATGCGATGTTAGGGCAATAGTCGCAAATGACAGGAGACGTAGTGTTGATATGATATCAACATCAAGAAAACCCTGAATAAAATTTCCAGGATCCAGCTAAGCTAACAGTAGTTACTTACAATGTAATAGGCTAGCGTCGTAGTCCTGCATATATCATTAAATTGCAATGGTAAATGTGAAAGCTACATGAAATAAAAGCTTTACGTGTCGGTGAAAAAAGTCGTTTTTTGCAATAGAGATTGCATTTTCCAATTAACCATTTCTTTTTCGATTAGTGTACAAAACGAGCGTACCCGAAGTCAGAAGAAGGCTAGAAGCTATGCTAAACGAGCTAGCAAATATAGCTACCAGAAGTACGGCTGGTTAAAGCAAACTAATGCGCGGTCTTGTTTTGTCCTTAATAATTGGCTGTAAAAGATGAAATAGGCCCATACGAAATGCTGTTTTTCTAATGCCAGCCTGCCCACCAAGGTTTTGTGAAATGCATCGTTTTGTCGCTCGGCTAGCTAACAGTAGTGGCAGCAACACAAACACAGCACAGGCTATCGTCCTTTGTGCTGTGTTAGAACTGATGTAGCTCTTTTTTCCCCAGGACGACTTATATTGTGTTGCAACTTGACACCGAATGAAATGCGTGAAAACATTTCACATGTCAACAAAGATGCGCCATTAATGTAACGCAGAAAATAAAGGAAAAAATACACACGAAGGGGGAACGTAGAATTAACCAGTTGGAGTCACTCCAGATGTCCTAAAGCTTTAGGGCCGCGCATGCTACCATCCTATTACATTAATATATGAGAAACAGAAACCTACTATCAAACAAAAGGTTTTAGCGGGTTTTGAACACTATGTACTATGGCTCATATGAAGTAGTTGTGTATGGTGTGTTACCTTAGAAATACGCAGCTATACAGTATGTTCCTTTCAGCATACATACTCTTTTGTATATCTTCTTGACACTGCTGTTTTAAGACAATATAAGTGATTCATAAAAGTGGAGGCATGACCACGAGGAAATGTGTAATTCTTTAGTCTCCAGTGTGTCTGTTGCCCACAGGGCAATCAAGCAGCATGAATATAGGTTACCATGGTTGCTTGCTATGTTTCTTCTTATGGCATTTACCTGTTGTTCATGAAAAACTAGGGGCTGTTCAAGGGAGGAAGATAAGTGGCCCTCACCCCAGCAATGTAGTCAATGGCCTGGGTGTCATTTGCTGAAATTCCTTCAGCAGGGACATTTGTCATTTTGTCTCCTTGTTGTCATGTGGTTTGTAGGAGAACTACAGGCCTCCCAGCTTCCAAGGGTCATGCAGTTCTAGAGGTCCAAACTACTTTTGCTTTTGCAAAAAAAAGATCATCGATCTTTAAGGTACTTGTTATCTCTGTGGCAAATGTACAAGGAGGAAAAATGCTTTTTAATGTGATGCACTTTTTGTTGTGCGTTGTTGTGGCACTTCTTGGAGACGTTGATATAGTTTTCTGGCAAGCGGTCTATATAGAAGTCTACTCCTATGCCTCTGTTCATGTCTGAACAGTGATTGCATACTAGCTTGCAAAAACATGAATCCATTGCATGCTTGTACACCCCTGATCCCTTTGTCTAATTACTTCCACCTTCGTCTGTTGTCTGTCAGCAGGATTACACACAAAAACATTTTTTTAACTTCTTTTTTAAAAATGTACTAATTAGATTCTTAGGAGGTGATAAAAGTGCTTGAGGGAGTTTTGCGAAGCAGAATTAGCAAGATGGCCAGCTAATTGTTGTGACACCAGTGTTTCTCTTTCTCTTTGATTCATGACTTTTAGGGCGGTATCTGTTTACATATAGGTGTTAACACAGGTCTGTGCTGTCTGAGTGTCCCTTTAGTTTATTTCTTACATAGACAAACAATGGGTGCATAACACTGCACAGCAGTCACAGCACACCAGAACTTTTGATTAGTCTATGAGCAGAAAGTAATTTCCCTCTGGGATAAATTAAGTACTTCTGACAGACAAAGTACATGAGGGAATTTCACAAAGCAGGATTGGAAGTGGATAAGATCATTATTGAGACATATCCAAATGCTCTTGTTTATCTTTGTTCATAAATGTCATTTTATTTCATGTACTCACATGAGGAAGAGTGATTATTTTCTTTTTTTCCATTTGCTTGATAAATTTATAGGTGGAAATAACGTTAACAGCTGTGATCCAGGGTTTGTCTGTGGTACATAACCCCTGCTCTTTGTGATTTTGGTCCCCATTCATCCTTCCCCCTCCCTCTCCAATTTGGTGCCAGATAAATCTCATTTATGACCCGTGGGCTGATTAAAGTGAGAGTGAAAAATGTGAAGTGGAGGAGGGGATTCGGTGCTAGCTAATGTGTTTGCTGCACTTCCCTCTTTCCTGGAATCTTCCTTAGTGATAATAGTTCATGTATTAACCACACTGTGGACGTTTTGGTCAGAAGAGAGTGAAAAAAACAATTGTGGCAGCATGTTTACACTGCACTGTGACAAGAAATAGCAGGTCTCTTGTCTTGACTAGTATCCAGAGCTGGAGGCTTTGTGGAGCTCTCCCAAGCCACAAGACCTCCGGAAGAGATGACTGAAAAAAAGGGGGAGCATGTGGATCACATGATTCTGCACCACCTTTCCTCAAGGTTTCTCTGTGGATACATGTGTCAACAGCTTTCTGAGAAAAGCAAACCTTTCAAAACAGTACTCCTCCAGGAAGGAAACTATATTAATATTATGTCGATATTCATGGATGAATGAAGGCTGTCTCTTTGTCTGTTATCACCTCCTGTGTGATTCAGGGGAAAAGAAAGCATTATTCCACTTTTTTTCTCAACAGAAGCCTGTCTGTCCTGGGGACTCATGACCTACATTATTCCCATGTCAAACCTTTTACATTAGCCATTCAGCAGTGCATCACAGTGTTGTTTCACTCTCACACAGGTTGTATTTTTGGTGAAAGCATTGTATGTGTGCAACATTTTGACTCTACCTTCACCCCACCATGCAGTTAACCTTGGCCACAATGTGGGTGATTTTCTATCTCGGTGGACATGTCCTGGTGTGTAGCCTGTATCAATGTAAAAGACAAAAGTTACTCATCAGTTAGTTTTCACCTACACTGAGGAAATAATAAGCATTGTCATTGTTTTTCTTCACAGTTTTTAGATCTTTGATAGGGTAGTTTCAGTTGTATTTTGTTTCAATCACAAATGCAGTGTAGTTGAATTGCTCTACATGCACAAAGTAGAGCAACATTGAAGAAAAAAAACACACGAACGGTTGCACTGTATTTGGTTGTGTAACATTCCAACACTAACTGAGCCTTTTTGACAGTCAACCTTCTATGTAGCTCACTGCTTACTACTACTACTTATTGGTGGAAATAGGGTTAATTGTTCGGTTGAACATGGAGGCAGATTAACCACTTGAGGAAAAATAACATTTGCCAGTCACATCAGGTTTATAGTTTGAAGTTTACTGTCTTTATGTCTAACAATAGCAGCCTGTTACAGCTTTTATTTTTCCACGGCGTCTCTGTCAGTGTATTTACCTTGCTAAATGGACTTCTCTGTGTTATGCATCAAACGTGTTACAGAATGCCCTAAGGCTCATTGTTTGGTGAAGTTTACTGGATTGTTAATAACAGTGTGTATTTCCCATTGTTTTTGTCCATCTAAAAATAAACATATCTCTAGGATATTTATTTTACATTTGTCCTTTAGGGAGGAAGAATAGTATGTTTATTAGAGAGGGGCACTGGCCTCCCTGTGCTTCTCATGCATTTACAGCACTTTTGATCAAGGAAAAAATGTTCTGTTGGTTTGGTTCAGTTGAACTCTTCTGGAATCTTCTTAAATATTTGAAGCTTTAGATCATACTGATCAGATTAGGTTTTTGGCATTCACGGTCATTGATCCTGGTGCTCCTCTAACACCATCATAAAACCAGTATGCCCAAATCCCTAGTTTATGATCAATAATTCAAATGTTCACCAATCACACCTTTAATTTGTGTTTTGCTATTCAACATCTGTTTGCATTGTAGCACAGGAAACTAAACCATTTAACATTTGTAAGACAAACATTGTGAGAATGTCTTTTGATGTGAATCAGCAACGTAATGTAATTGTTCTTCATCAGTATTATGGAATGCAGTGGTAAAGGTGACTTACAGTTATAAATTTATATTACAGTTATAAATATAGTTCATTATTAATATTATTAAGAGTTATATGTTATTTCCATGTATCCCTGTGGTGATATACATTGGCATTGTTGGCGTGTTAACTTGTTAATAGTCTAGCTTGGAAAAGAACCTTGTTTTTAAATTATGTATCTATGGAGGTTTCAGATATATTGCATTTTAACAAGGAAAGGCAGCATTACAACAGTGAAATACTGCACTGGAATTTAGGTTACTTATAAAAGTGAGACTGCGTTTCCATTTGTAATGTGAATTCTCTGCCATCGTTTCTGTCTTGGTGTTGGAACATCGCAGGCACTCGAGGAGAATGACTTCATATAACAATGAAGAAAACTTGCAGACTAGCCTGCTGAGTATCTGAGCTATGTCTGACACACTGAAACCCTCAGAAGCGAACGGTGGTGATCATGTCTGTCATGATTTACTCATCTGCACTAGTGCCATTGTTGAAGAATAGGATGAAGTCAGTTTGTGTGTTACCTCCACGTTGGCCTGGACTGAACTTAAATGGCACCGACACAGACGAGTTTCCCGATGCTGCGCATGTGGTGCAATATTTACATGGCTGCCAGAGATGGGAGGGGAGGGGAGGGAGGGAGTACAGTCCTTGTCTGAAAGGTGTACACATGTATCAGAAAACTGGAATGCTTCTGATGACATTTTTGCTTGGAGAATCTGATCCCCCGCAATATTTATGCAACACAGAACTGAATAATGAGAGGATGCTGGTGTGTGTGTATGTGTGTGTGTGTGTGTGTGTGTATATATATTTGTATGTTGGACAGCATAGCGATACTTACATACTTTATTTACCTTCATTAAATACCCTCATTTCATCATTCATCATCTGTTGCCTTTACTCTTGGTTAATTGCTCAGATGCAAAATGTTGTCTTTTTTCAGTCTTTTTTTGTTTGCAAACCATGAATATTGAATATTTTTTTCTCATGATATGTCCTGAGAATCAGTGCACAGATTCACACATGGATCACACACACAGAGACTGTCAGTGTCAAAAACAATCTTATGTTCTGTGGCCCATCTAGTTTCGATGAGAATAAACAGTGGTCTCATAGCTAGTTCTTGTTTCAATCCTCTCTTCTATGGGTCGGTCAGACATTTGCACACACTTTGGACTCTGCTTGATGTCTAGTCTAGCTGGCAGCTCCTCTGGGTAACTTCTGGATAAGTTCATTAGAACACTGGTTGAGAAACTGCAACTGAAGCCACTCGCTTGCGCTACATCTCTGCACAGACAGAGGCATGAACATGTGTATTGGGTGATGCAACTGAGTTGACCTACTGACCCCACCATCATATGGAGATACACACATTTATGTGCAAGGATTGTTGTTTTTAACCAGTGTGATGTCGCAATACTTCTAAACAAAAAGACTACATTGGCACGCAATTAATATGCATTTTTACTTCCATTGTTGAATTCATATCTCAAGTGTTGGGGCTGTCCACTTGGAAGTGGAAGGACAGGACACGTGTTAATACCAAGTCTTAAGTGGGAGGAACACTAAGAATGAATGTGTAGATTTGGGTCCAGTACGCTGATAGAGAGGGATTGTGATGGAAATAACAACAGGAACGAGACAAGAAGGAGTGATCGTGATGGAAATGAGAAGGCAAATATCTGTTGCGAGCAGAATGATGTTAAAATGAATTATCACAGACTAATGGATGTATATATAATCACAAGTGCATGCTATTGAGGAAATGTGAGCATACATTAAATATAAATAAATATAATAATATATCATACGGTTGTGGCAACCGTATGATATATTATTATATTTGATAATTTACATCATTTTAAACATTGTTTTTTTGAAGGTTATTTGAGTTTAAGCCAGTTTTGTGCTTCATATTTGCTGAGACAAATACATAGATGATGAAAAAATACACATTGCTTGTACAAACACGCCTGGGCTTATGTAGTTCATATAAAAACAACAACCACATTTGAAATAGCACATATCCAGCTTTTTGTATTGATGAGAACACTGTCTGGCGGGTGCTGAGGAGAAACAAGCAATTCTCTTTTTACCTAACTAGATGGACCAGAGAAGTAAGCAAACAAGTGTTTGTGTACGCAGTAGCATGTGACATGATCCAACCATTCTCTGGTAAATTGGACGACTGAAGGAAATGGGGCAAAGTGGCAGCTAAGTTGTCTCTTTGATCCAGTAAGTCTTTGAACTATTTGTGGCTGCTGGTGGTAGAAGGAGATGGGTTTGCTCTTAAATGTATGTCATCAAGCAACTTTCTGATTTGGCTCTTTACTCTGCTTTGTTATCACGCTCTTCTGACTGCACCTTTCATCCCTCTTTGCCCCTGGCTTACTCATCTTGGCTGTCCATCTTTTTATTTACCACGGCAAAGGAATCCTCTGAAGCACAGGAACAACTTATGTTCCCCATTTGGAGACCTGTCACTTTATAGTCTTCATCTCATGGTGTTTGTGCACACATCGATGTTCATCATTCTGGCAAAAACGGTACTGAAAAGCCACTCTGAGAGTTTGATGAGACTCTAATTAAGAGGAATCATTATCCCTTAGCAAGTAGCTACATCTTTGAACATGCTCACTTATGAAATGTGGCCTTGTATTGTATCCCAGTCCAAAGAGCCTGATAAATAATTAAAAGGGAAAAATGCAGTCACAACAGACTCTTAAACCCCAATTTGTTTCTGTTTCCCAGCTTTTGATAAGACAGCAGATATGGTTACAGTCATTTGATCATCATTCTCAGTGTCAGTTTTTTTTTTTTGGATGACAGGGTCCTGTGTGTCCCTGGGTAGTAACTTACTCCTTTTATGAATATTTCATCACAGTAGCTAATGAGTCCTGTCAGCCTCAGCAGTCATAACCAACTAACAGCCCCCTTGCTGTGCGGCTGTAAGACATCTGGGCCCTAATCATATCTAACCTGATTACGAGTGATGGACAGATTAATGTATGGGGGAGGAGGTGGGGGATTCTGTAGGTCCGAATGGTGTTTGCCATGTTCTCAGATGAACTGTTAGCAGTGAAGAAAGATGTAGTCAACTGCAGGAGATGTGAGGTTCCAACATGTAGGTTACATTATTGGTTACTTTTAGGTCAATTGTTGAAAGTTCTTTAACGTTATGTCTCTGTCAAATCACATGCAAAAGATCATGGTGTCGTGTCTCTTTCAGGATGGACAAAAAAAAAAGAAGGTTCATGCAGCTCTGGATCATCTCCCCTTGTGTATCGCTCAGTCTTGTTTATCCCAGCGTCTTTAACTGTTTTGGAATGAGCTGAAGAAGCACGTCATTTGTGTGTCTTCAAGGCATTGGACAGCTCTGTCCTCTCTCTTAGGAGACACATTCCCAGCTAACAAGCTCATTGGACAAAATTCATCTCTGTTCTCTTAGATCCACAATTGTTACTCATTTGTCTTTAACTCCCTCCCTCCCTTAGCAGTTGTGTTTCTTTTATTACTATTGTTAGTAATAGTAGCAGCAATACTGACTCACCCCACTCAACACTATGTGTTGATGTGGTAGAATGTGGTCACATGCAATGCAGACATTCAGGTTACTGTATATGAGTTTGGTCAGGCAGAAAGGAACACTACAAAATGCAGCTGGAATGCCTTTCTGGACACACTAAATGCCAAAGGAGGCTGGTTTCTCAGAATCTAAATTGGTAAGCATGAACTAACTAAAGCTTTATTTAGAATTTTTTGCTACGTACCATCAGGAGGATTTTATATGTGGCCCAGAGAACATGGGAGAGGAGATGAGGCCAGAGTCAACAGAACACACAAAGGAACACATTATATTCCTGACATGTATGTCCTTTTAGCCCATGACTGGGTGTATTAGCTTCACATTTCCCCTTTAGGCATTGTCACTTAAGTGAAGATGCATTGCCTCATTGCATTGTGGCACACATGCAGGCAGGTTGCTTACATGCGCTGTCCTCGTGAACAATAATCATGACTTATCGGCTTAAGGAAGTCACACTTCCCTGGATGACCGCCATGTGTTCTGGCACACATAGACCACCAACATTCAACCAGGCAGTCCCTCAGACCCTCCCCTACCACACAGTCCGTCTTGCATAATGTTTGCAAGCACATCCTGGACGCTGTGTTTAACAGCACACATCTTGTGTTTTTCAAGTGACAGAGGCGTTCTGCTTGTTAACCCCTGTCTGGCTGACAGACAGCACAGTGACTCGCTTTGCCAACAGGTTGCAGCACATAATCTCAAATGTGGTGACGTTGCACATTGCTTTTAACCCATATGTGTTAAACATGTGTCGTTGTTTTTACAGATTCTACGTTTAAAATGTCTGTATTTCTCTACGGTGAGTTCTCACCCTAGGCCACCCACACAGAGACAGCACCGGAGGGAGGAAGGGGCACTTGGGGGTGGGCGTCTTTATAAGACCATCAAACTCTAAAGTAATTAACGGATTACACAATAAAAGAGATGCAGCCTTGTGAATAACCAAACAGGATATGATTGACTTCAGTGTGGGCTACTTTTGTTGAATAAGCTACATATTGTACGCATCACATGCTTTATCCCCTTTGCCTCTGATTGTGGTCCCCTCCACCCATCCTCCCCCTCCTGACTTCATCACCTTCCTCTTCCTCTCTGCAGGAGGTTAGGAGTAGTAGGGGGTGTTGCTCTGTTGTGGTAACAAGGCCTTACAGGAAAGGACTATCTGGGATCACTCTTAGAATGATCAGTATTGATTGTGCTGTGGCTCACGGGGGGCAGTAAGCATAGATAGACATTTTTCAGTTGCTAAGAAACAGTAAGTTATAAAATGCTGGTATGGGGCTTGGGTTAATGGTTGGCACAAGGACAGAAGGGACCGGGATTAGTGTGGAATATTAAATAAAAGAGAATATGCATTTGGACTGGTTGGATTTTGGGGGTCCTTCTATGTGTCTTGTGTGAATTGTTGACTCTAAATTGCCCGTACATGTAAATGCAAGTGTGAATTGTTTTCTGTATTGTTAGTCCTGCGGTGAAATGGTGACTTGCCCATGACAGCAGGCATGAAGCTCCAGCACAAACCTCTAACAGTATCTTGACCGGCTTGACTAGCTTGTCAGTGTTGGCAGCTGAGGCCCCCACTGAATGGACAAGGTGGGAATGTTGTAATGTCATTACGCCTGGCATGCATTCGCTGAGCTCATCAAATCATCCTGTCTGCTGACCAATTTTAATTTACCAGAAAATCAACCCTGATGATGATGTGCTCAGCGGCCATTGTTAGTGGCAACTCAGACCAAAACTTTCCAGCATTAGGGCTGATTGGACATTACACAGCAGCTTGTAGTATGCTTGAGAGGTGAATGCAAAAAGATACTGAGGTGACCTTGCAGGATGTAATGGAGCCTGTTCAGTGTTGACGACCCTGGGTTGTTACGACACAGCCCTTCCTCCTGCTTTGACCGACAATTCAAATGAATGACCCCCAGTTAAAAAAGGCTTTGAGTGCAGCCTGAGGATCTCTGTTTAGATGTTAATGAACGGTTGCTTCATCTGTCTCCTCACAGCCTTTGAATGTCGTACGCTAGGGTCCCTTCTCCACTGTCAACCCACATGTGAAGCATTTATATGGAAACAGCATCTCAGAAGAGTCTCTTGATGTTATCAGCCCGGGAACAGGAACTGTAACTTTTGTAGACTTAACCACTTAATTTAATAGAAACACAGAGGATTTGCATTCAATAAAGTCACACAATAAAGTTTCCATAGCAGTAGTCATAGCATAGCATAGTCTGTCCTTTGCCTTTTACCTCCTATACAGTGGTTGCAATCATTTCCTTTGGCCTATCTATGCACTGTCACACAGAATTGGCCTATCTAGGAGGCACTATAACAGAGAATTGTCATTCAGTAACAAGATCAGTATAATTTTCTGCTCACTTGTTCATCAAAAATCACACTTTTCTATATGCTTGGCAGACAAGGAACCATCTCTTCTTCTCTGTTTGTGGTGAATTTCAGCGCCACCTACAGGCCTGGAGTATGAACTACAGCCTGACTGCATTTTCTGGATGCAGATTTTCTTGATACAGAGCTAGGGAAAATGGGGGCAAAACGAATCGTTTTTGTACGTGTGGACATGGCCTCAGACACACACACACACCCAGGCACACAAAGGGCCACTTATTTAGGCCCTCGTGAACTCTATTAGGAGTTATTACCTCAGCTTTGTCCCTAGTGAACATGCCTGGCATATGATCCAGGCTGGGGGCAAACTAGAGCAAGAACGAAAGGATGAAGAGGGTGTGTGTGTGTGTGTGTGTGTGTGCGTGTGTGTGCGCGCGTGCGTGTGAGTGTGTGTGCGCGTTTGAGTACAGTTTAATTAGTTTGGGACAGGGGAGTGTTACTGACAGACATGCTCTGTGGAGTGCTGAGAGACTGGATTGATTCAGCTGTCAAACCAGTGAGATTTGTGGGGCGTTTGCAGAGTTTTCAGAGCAGAACATCAAAGTCAGTCAGTTACGCTGTAGGCTGTTTTGGAAAGGCAGAGCTACTATCTAAGCATACATACTAGAGGAGTGAGCTAAAGCTTACCTTACACACTGTTCACATTTACCAATATTGGGTCATGGATGCACCGTATGTCATGAATCCTGCCCCCTACAAGGGTCAGATACTGGGTCAGAAAGTGTGTTTTCACTGCAGTTCAGTGTAGAGAGAAGATATTGTGAGGTTTCTTTTTAATCCCCAGCTCCCTCTGTGTCCTGAAGCGAGACCCCCTAGCCCCATATCTGCTTTGGATGCAACATCCATGTGTCAGATTTAGATTCACATGTGAGGGTGCAATTGCACAATTGACATACAAACGAGGGAATTTTGGCCTTGTTTTGCCTTGTTTTGCCGTTTCTCGAAATTGGCGTTAGCTCTGCGTACACACCTACTGATGTAATTGTTGAGGAATTGGTATCACATGGCAGACAGGTAATGAGGAGTGTCAGTGCATATGATTTGCAGAGTTACGCTGTATAAAGGTGTGATCCCAGGTTTTACAAGTTTTAAACAAAATTTGTGCTTCATTTTTTAGGAAACATTTTAGATTTATTTTGTTTTCATGTGGGATCTTGCTGTGACTAAGTCACCACTAATTCAGTCTCTCCTTTTGCTTTCCATGCTATCTACAGGTCATGGAGAGCAGTTGCCCTTGTTAGAGGTCCTATCTCAGACACAGGCAGCACGTGGGTGGCAGTTTGGGGGCGTGTCACATAAATCATCTGTGGTCATGTGTGAAGCGCTGGTCTGATGCCCACCGTCCCCTCAGCGCTTGCCATGGAAGGGGAGAACTACCTGCATCCAGAAGGCCCTCAGCTGGACAGCAGCTTGTTCTCTGTGACCTCCTCCAACATGGAGGTACGCTATGTCATTTTCCTTAGGATCATATGGCTCACATCCAAGTATGAACTGAAATACATTGAACATGTCTCTCCTCTCCAAACAGTCGAAGTTAACTACTTAAGCTTCCAATAGTTTACTATTACTTAATAATAATTACTACTGGGCATTCTGGGCATGCACATCTCTGCCGACAACTCCTGGATACCCAACATCAAGGCCCTGGTGAAGAAGGCTCAGCAGCGGCTTTACTTCCTGTGCATCCTCAGGAAGAATAACCTGGACCAGAAGCTGCTGCTGGCCTTCTATCACGCGTCGGTGGAGAGCGTGCTCACATACTGTCTGTGTGTGTTATGCAGGCTCCACAGCAGAGGGCAAGAAGGCAGTGCAGAGCGTAATAAAAACTGCCCAGACAATCATTGGCTGCCTTCTGCCCACCCAGGAACACCTGTCCACATCTTGCTGTTGCAGGAGAATAAAGGCCATCACTCTAGACACCACACACCCCGCATACTCACTGTTCGACCTGTTGCCTTCTGGAAGACGCTACAGGTCGATCAAGTCTCACACCAGCAGACTGACAAACAGCTGCTTCCCCTGGACGATCGGCACAGCAAACAGCC